>CAUYOR010098304.1:0-75934 GCA_963573925.1 Callimico goeldii | reverse complement strand
TTCCCTCCTTCCTCCCTCCCCTCCTCCCTCCCTCCCATCCTTCCTCCCCCGAGTCCTTTCTCTTTCCTTCCTTTCTTCCTTCATCAGGTTGGGAGGTGGTACTGGGGCCTGGCTTTCCCACCTGTACAATGGGAGGTGGGTGACGCCGGGCAATGCCTGTCTTCTGATCTGATGGCCAATGTGTGGGGACCCCATGACAGGCCAGGGCCCTGAGTGCCCCCAGGAGGGTCCAGCTGTCTGACAAGTCAGCCGCAGCCCTAGCTGGGGCCTGGATACTCAGCCTGCGACGGTGGGAACAGGGTAGCCCTGCCCGGCCAGCTGGGACTGTCCACTTGGGATTTGGTGCAAGCCAGGGCTGCAGCCCACCCTGTTGGCCACCCACAGCCGGGCGCCTGCAGCTCCACACCAGGGGCAGGAGGGCGGGGAGGCTACTGAGTCCAGGCCTGCACCTCGGTGCCTCGGCCCCATGGGTCTCTGGCTCCATCTGGCCCTGCATCCCTGGGGCGCTGACCTCACGGCTCCCCAGGGCAGCTTCGCCCTCACAGATCAGAGGTGGTGGGCGTTGGGTTTACCCCTCATCTCCCCTCCTACTCAGATGCAGGAGGGCCGGGATGACGCCTCCCAGAAAGGCCCAGCTCCCCACAGAGGGTGGCCCTCTCCTGTGGCCGGCCACTGGGGACGTTTGTGTCCCAGCCCTCCAGGCCCGGTGGTCAGGACATCATAAGGAACCCCATGGCTGGGGCTTGGAGAACCCTGTCCCCTACCAGTACCTCTGCCCTGCCTGCACCTCTGCACAAGGCCCTCCCAGGCTATGCCCCTCACGAAGGCTTTGCTACCCACCCAGGGCCTGGCCGACCCGCCAGGGCCAGTCCCTTTCCTCCTGATGGCAGCTCACTGGCAAGGCATGGAGGAGGCTGCCTCGGTGCCCACAGATGACCTTCAATGGGGTGGGGCAGGGCAGTGCCACCTGCTTGGTACACGGTTCTAGAGGGTGACGACACTCCTGTTCCAAAAAGCCACGCCCCTGAACCCACAGCAGGGACGGGAGTGCCCGACTCAGATGCCGTCTGCGGGCTGCTCTTGGGGCAAACTCCCTCCCCCTTGAGAGGCTTACCTGGCTTCAGGGAGGGAGAGGCCCGGTGTTCAGGGATGTTTACCGCTGCAGAGGAGCTCTCTCCCGGGGACAGCCCCCTCGCACCGAGATTCCAGGGATTTCCCTCGAGTGTCATTTTTAACAGGTGTGATTACAGTTTGGAGTCTGATATTCTCGTAATTATCTTCCTGGGCTTAATCCTCATGCCCTCATAATGCCATTAGGGACTCGACATGGGAGTCTTAAAACAGTGATTATTTATAGTGTGTGCCTTCAGCTCGGAGCAATCCTGCCCGCATTCCGCAGCTCCCAGGAGCCAGGGTGGGACTCTCAGCTTGGCAGCCTCTCCCACCACGGCTCGGCTAGCTGCTACCTGTGCCTGATGCGGGGGCCAGACCTCAGCTCTGAGAGCTGCAGCCTCAGTCCCAACTGCTCGGGGACAGAGCTGTGTCCGGCCAGGCCTTGTCCCAGTCCCCCAGGACCGCTCGTGTGCAGTTCCAGCCAGCGTCCCTCAGGGGCCTCTGGACAGCGGGGCAATCTGGAGCAGGGTTTCCGTCCCAGGCCCACCTGGACCCTGGTGTGTGACCTTTGCTGAGCTGCTTTTCCTGCCCAAGTCTGTAAAATGCACACAGTAAAAATACCTACCTTGAAACTAAAATGCCTATTCCGCAGTGAAAAGAGCTGGTGTGAACAGGCTGCAAGCTGTGAGATTCCAGCTCCAGGGCATTCTGGAGAAGGCAGAACTAAGACGGAAGGGGGCCAGGGCCCCGGGGGAGGGAGGGAACACAGGTGGGGCATGTGTGGGAGGTCTCTGGGGCATGGGCCCCTCTGCAGGACCCCACAGCAGTGGATCCTTCTGTCACATGCTTGCCCACTCCCACGGATGCACTGCGGGGAGGCTGAGCCTGGTGGAACTCTGGGTGAGGGGTGAGGCGTTTCTGTGCTGAGCGCCCCACGGTGGTGGGTGCACCTGCTGCGGGAGGTGGCTGATAGGGGTGTCTGTGCTCACATGGGGACGCTGCCTCCCACACAATTTTGCAGTGAGCCTAAAACTGCTCTAAATAATAAAGTCTAATGGGAAAAAAAGCCCAGCCCTTCAGCATCGGTGAGCCCTGAAGGAGACGCTGTGCAAGCCGATGGCACAGCTCAGTCACAGCACAGCTCCAGATGCTGTCCCTGTGCTCAGCTTGGCTCAGACCTTGGCTCTGCACCTGCCCTGAGTTGATGGCGATGGACAGAGATGTCCTTGCTGCCGGTGGAGCCAGCCTAGGAGAGCTGGAAGCCAGTGGAATGGGATCGGGGCCATCTCGGACCCCTCTGGGCTGGTATTGGTGAGTGGCAGGGGCTGCAGTGTACCTGTGTCCCCCAGGTCACCCCGAGTGCCTCCCCGCTCTGCACCGGGGTGAGAGCCCGCAGAGAGACATCCCCGGGGACTGGCGGTGCTTGGCGGCTCCAGGAAGCGAAAGTCAGTTTGGAATCTTTGTTAACAGCTGGGCACGCATCTTTTAAATTATAAATCGATAAATAGTTAATTCAATAATAGAATTCTTTTGAATATTTCATGCTGCCTGTGCACAGCAACGCTCTGCTTAGACGAAGATGAAGGAGCAGAGGAATTAGAGTCCAGCTTCCCCCAGTCCTATCAGTGTGGTCACAGGATCTGCTTGGAGTGGGCGCCTGTCAATTACAGGCTGAGCCTCACTGTCCCAGCTCTCCATTCACCAGGGACCACATGGGGGCCCTCACCCCTCACTCGATGCCAGCTGCTCAGAGGGTAGATAGAGGCTGGAGGAGAAGGAAGTGACGGCTGTAAATTCTCATGTAATGTCTTGACCCCAGACCTTAGAATGTGACTCTGGAGAAAGCGCCTTTCAAGTGGTGAGTCCGGTTAGGGTGGGCCCTCGTCCAGTGTCACTGGCGCCCTTCTGAGGAGAGGAGATTCAGACCCAGATGCACAGGGCGATGACCCTGTGAGGACACAGGGAGGAGACGGTGGCCACAAGTTCAGGAGAGAGGCCTGAGGAAGAGCCAGCCCTGCTGCACCGTGACCTTGGGCTTCCATCTGTGGGACCCTGAGAGCTGATTCCCACCGGATCCCTCCCAGCCCTGCTGTGTTCCCCTCTTCGGGGTCAGCAGCGAGCAGGTCCTGAGAGTCTCTGGGTGCTCTGAGAAACCAGGAGGCAGTACCTGGGACACCTGACAGAAGTCCTGGGCCAAGCCCAGCAGAGGGGACCTTGCTGCCACGATAGCTGTTGTCCCCAGTGTTTGGGAGAGACTGGCCGGCAAGGCCTGCATCCTAGACCCTGTTGCTTGCCCTGCGCTGTTGGTTCCTGGACTGTCTGACCTAGATAAGGGCCATGTGTGAGCACATGGGGGCAGAGCAAGTGTGCAGCTCAGAAAATCGGCACTGGCTCCAGCAGGTTTGGGTCGGACAGCACCCCCTTCCCTCATGAGCCTCGTGGCTTGGGGACACCTCTGACCTCAGGCTCCTCCTCCGTACTGTGCCTATGCCATGTGTGGCCCCGTGTTCAGCACAGTGAGGGTGCCACATGGTCCTGAGGTTGCTTCTGCTGTCTCGGTTTTGCTGAGGGTCTCCTGCCTGTGGCCTGGCCTAGGAGTGGGCATCACCTAGGCGGAGCAGAGTCTAGCTGCACCACCAGGGCCCATGTGAACCTGCCTGGGACCCCAGGTCCCTAGATCTAGCACTCGGTTCTGGCCTGAAAATCCTCCTTACCAAGTCCTGGTGCCAACTGGGTCCTCTGAACCTGGGCCCTGCCGGACCCTGGCTTTGTCCAGAAGAGGGTCCTGTCACTGTCAGAGGACCTCGTTGTGCCATGTGCTCTGGCCCCTGGAAGCCAAGGCACAGGTGGTGGGGTTAGGTTGAGCTTGGTGACTCTCTAGGTCAGAGGACCTGGGCAGACGGGGTCCTACTCGCCCACCTGGCCATGGCTTCCAAGGCCTTTCTCAGAGGGGAGCTCCCTGACCATGCCGTTTGAACGCCATAGAGCCGGGTGTGCCTGGGTGGGACGTGGGGCCCCTGTGATTTGACACTTGTCTGCTTGCTCACCTACTCACTTATTTATTGCCCACCTCTCCATCAAGCTGGGGGGCCCACGAGGGCAGGCAATGCCTGGGGGCATCACAGGATCAAGGGCCACGTGTGGAATCCAGGCCCGTGGGCAGGGCAGCCCTGCCCGGGATCTTCGCCTGCAGATGGCACCAGGAGTTGGCTTTTTGTCATCAATATCTCTGGCAGCAAATCACACCCATCCTTAGCTCAAAGGGCCAGGTAGAGCTTGGCCAGAACCCCAGCTCCAAGGTTGGGCACGTCTCAGGCCCAGCCCAGTCTCCCCAGACCTCTGTGCGGGGTGTAGGGTGGTCATGCTGCTCGAACTTGGCACATCAGAGTCTGCCTGGTGTGTTCCTCAACTTCCTTGTGAGAGGCCACCCATGGCTGCCCCTGTTGACAGTTACTAAGTCTTGGGTGCATTGGCACCCAGCCACGCGCACTCGAAATGTGGGAGTGCACAGTGTCTTGGCTCCAGCCTGCTCCTAGGCGCTTCCTGAGGCTGGAGTCAAGCAGAGGGAAAGGCAGAGCCGGGCACCAGTGGAGACCGTGCCCACCCAGGGTCACGGCCCTGGGTCCTGCAGAGTCTGAAGCCGGCTGCATCCCTGGATGCCCCTTTGGCTGTGTGGTGAGTTTTCGGTGTGAACTGCTCAAAGCTGTGCTCTGCAATTGCAACAGGAAGAGTCCCGCACAGTGCAAGCACTGGGTTGGGTCAGTGGCTCGGTCTGCGGGCAACACCCTTGGATAGGCTGTGGATGACAGGGCCTGTGGGTGCAGAAGACCCGTGGGTGCAGGGTGACATCTTCAGGGCTACAGCAGGACAGGGAGCACTGGGGGTTTGTGATGTCCGTCACCCGGTCTCCCTGTGTCGGGACCTCAGCCAGTGGCACAAGGCAGAGGTCAAGAAACCGCCCATGACACCCTCCTGGCTCTAGGAGCTCTGCCCTGAGGGCTGGCTGTGCCTAGGGCATAGCTCCACCATGAGCCCTTCCTCTCCTGCATGTGTCAGGCCCTACCCCTTCAGCTGAGGGGCATCCACTGCCTGCTCCTCACCAGCTGGCTGCGTGGGAGGATGAGGGAGCACGGGGAGGCTCAGGGGCCTCTGGGGAGTAGAGCAGAGCTGGGCCTGCTGCACCTGCCTGACTTGGCCTTGGGCGGCTTCTGAAGGGTGGAGAAGCCAGGAAAGGCAGCGCATTGATTGGCGTAGGCTTTGTGAGCTGCGGCTCAGCAGGGGCCACCATTGTCCGGGGAAGAGGGCCGTGCCTGTCACTGGGACATGGAGTTGCAGAAGTGTCAGCCCAGCTGGGGGGGGTGGGAACAACCCCCAGACCACCCAAGCCCTGTGTTAATCCTTCCAGGGGCCTCTAAAAGCCTCGGGTGGGGATGTCCTCCCTGGATCCCAGGGACCTAGCCCAAGCTGCACTATCTGTGAGTCGAGTTGGTGAGGTATTCAGGGGACACCACATCCTGTCTCCTCCAGGGAGTTCTGCAGCTGGGGACTCCAGTGCCCATCCAGCTGGGGGCCAGCGCTCTAGGCAGTGGCAGCCACAGGGGCGGAGCCTACCTGGAGCCTCCGGTGTGGGTCTCGAAGCCAGTCCAGAGGCCTGAGGGGTTGTGGGGCGCAGTGGTCCAGGGTCTCTGTGGCAGTTCCAAGCTTCTGGGGCCAGACCCACGAAGCCAGTCTTGCTGAGCCACCCTCGGTGGGCTGCATGCCGCTTGCCCCCTATGGCCAGTGTAGATGGACGGTGCAGAGGGTGCTATCCGCCGGGTTCCTGAGCCTTTCTCTGCACACAGATGAGAAGTGAGCGAGCCCCTGGGCCGAGGTGACATCCAGAGGTCTGATCCCTTGGAGACACTTACCTGGAGGTGGGCACCAGGATGCTGGAGGCGTGGGACCCACATGATTCCTCTCACGTCCTCAAGGCCAACACAGATGGGCCGTCCACTGTCCCCGTGAAACCCGACGTGGCCCAGAGCGGATGGTGGCCCAGATCCCACGCTGAGTCCCTGAGCTGTGGCCGCCTTCAATGCGCCGCTGTCCCTGAGCAGCAGCCCTGTCTCCGCTGGCCTGTTAACTGCGCTGACAGAGCTGTCCGCGTGATAGTAGATTAATATCTCTTTAATCAGCCAAAATGAACATGGCATGCTGGTGACAGTCCAATTTTCTGCTAACAGATTGTGGCCTATCGAAACCTGGCGCTCAGCTGATTTTTATTCCTGCCAGAGATAATTCAGTGCGGGAGGAGCAGCCGCCGCCGTTGCATCCGCCCACACTGCTCAATAAATCCTGACCGGCATTTCTCACGCACTGTCAGGAGGCTGCTGGGGGGACTCCCAGGGTCTGCGGCATTTAGTGGCTGTCTTGGATCCCAGAGGCGTGGCTGTGGCTGCCGTCAAGGCTGGGCCCAGACTTGCCTGTTTCCAAGCTTGGGGGCTGCAGGGGATCTCAAGGTCTGAGGGGAGGACGCGGGAAGGTGGGGCACGTGCGAGTGTGCATGATTCGTGTGCATTTTGGAGTGTGTGGGTGTATGTCAGGTGCCTGTGAGAGTGTGTGTGAGAGCCTGTGGCATATACATATGGGGACTGAGGGCCCGTGTCTGGGCACAGGCTCTGCCTGCCTCTCAGGCCTCCTCTCCTGGCTGGGGGAAGTAACCTCTTCCCCATTTTCTCGCAGGATGTGGAGAGCTGTCCTTACCCGGCCTGCTCCCAGAGAAGTCTCAGGGGATCCACCACCCAGGGGCATGGGAGGCAGAGCTTCCTCCTACCCTCTTGAGAGGAAGGCCAGGTGGCCCTGGGTGAGGCAGGCAGAGCCCAGAGCAGGCCTCAGCTTTGAGGATGGCACTCCTGGGGAGTCCAGCTGCTCCGGGCAGCTCTTCCCAGAGGCAGTTGGCACACCCTATTTGGAGGAAGCCATTTTGTTTTAATTAATTAATTAATTTTAGAGAAGGGGTTTCTCTCTACCACCCAGGCTGAGGTGCAGTGGTGCCATCATGGATCACTGCAGCCTTGAAAGCCTGAGCTCAGGCTTCCCTCCTCAGCTTCCTAAAGGGCTGGAATGGCAGGGGCGAGTCACTGCACCCACCCAGAGCTCGTTTCTAATGTGACTGATATGGCCCCACCAGTTGCTTTTCCCCAGGGCGGTCGGGGGCCCATGCAACTGCTGGCAAGCCGGCCTCGGGAGCTGCCCCAGAAGCTGCACCTCAGCCCAGCTCGGTTCAGGACCAGATTCCTGGGTCATCAGCGGGCTGTAGCCCCCACCCTGGCAGCCGGAGGCTCCCCACATGTTAATCTTCCTGGGTGTCTGAGCCTGAATTCCGTGCTTCCCCTCCAGGCTGAGCAGGGCAGGAAAGGGGTCTCCAGGGCAGGGAGCCAGGACTGAGTCACAGAAGGCCTAGCAAGGGGGGCCTGGCCAATGTCCCCTCAGGCCCTTGTCACCATTACCGAGGCTCTGCAAACGAAGACTGTGAGAGTCACTCATTAGAGGTCACAGTTCTGGAAGGTTCAGTCAGGGAGATGCTGGTGCCAGCATTCGACATGGCTGCTGGGGATGCGAGGAAGCACTTGGCTGCATCGGCATCGGCATGCCTGCTCGGGTCCCCACATCCCAGTGGCCCCAGCCCAGGCCTCGGAACGCACCCCAGCCTGTCATGACTTGTTCAGCCTCCTGCCTAGCCCGAGTGAAGCCACGATGTCCCTGCCCTCCTGGTGCCAGCTTCGTCCCATTCATTCAGGGGCTCAGACTGGGGGTCACTATCCCTGTTTCCCTGTCACTCTGCCCCCCTGCTGGATCTCCGTGTGGCTGAGCCCACCTGGGGAAGGATGATGTGGCTGCCTTGTTCATCTGCTCTGCACGCTTCTCCCGAGTGCTCCCTGTGCTGGGGTCTCCATAGGGGCACGGCCTGAGTGTGGTCACAGCCCAGCTGGGACACAACGCAGAAAGTGACCCTCCGAAATGTTGTCCCATTCAGGGAGGTGCTTGTGCTGTTACCACTCTGCCCGTGTTCAGGCAGACATCACTAATCAAAGGTGGCACTATTTTCTTTGAAGGGCAGCTCTGTGCCTTGAAAGGGCTCATGCCCCTCTCTGCAGTCTGTGCCCCACTAGGTTGGGGTCCCTACTGGGCAGGTGTACTGCTCCCTCAAACTGCAGTCCTGGGCTGGCATCTTGTGTGTCCCCACCATGTCCTGGCCCAATGACAGCAGCACTGGCACCAGGGGGAACCACAGTCTCCCTCCCACCAGCCCTGGAGGCACGCACTCTCACCCCAGAGGGGACAGCACCTTGCCCAGCACTCAGCGGCACATGTGGTCGTGTGCCTGGCTCAGCCCTCAAGGTCTTGCCTACCCTTCACAGGACCTGACCCATAGCCCTGGGGCAGGCACCACATTGCCCATCAAAGAAAGCAGTGCTGCCTTTGATTAGTGATGTCTGCCAGCCCCCAGCCCCTGGTTTCAGGACCAGCTCTCAGGGACCAACCTCCCAGTCTCCTGGGACCTCTGCCCTGCTCAGAAAGGTGCCTGGCAGACTCCACCCTCAGGAACCTGGGTGCTGGGACTGCGGGGTCCCAGGGGCCCAGAGGGGACCACTGGAGTCTGTGATTCTAGGGGGCCTTTAATGCTGAGCTGCTGGCAAACCGGAAGGCAGGGAGGACTCGGTAGCCCCCTGGTCTGAAGGGTGAGGATGGGGTGGAAGGCGAGGGGGTCGGGGTAGCCATCAGCAGAGCTGGGGCTTCCAGTGGAGCTTGGCTCCAGGGAGTAGGGGTGCCTCTCTCCTCACCACCACCCACACAGGCTCCCTTGGATGAGGCCAGAGGACACAGGTGCCACTGGCTGCTGTGCAGCAGAGGGGGCAGAAAGGGACCTCGGCCTCTGATAACGCATCAGCCTCGGCCTCTGATCTGTCCATTAGCCTCTGGCAGGGCTTCCCTGGGCAGGCTGGCAGGAGAGGTACAGTCATCCTGGAGCCTTATGTGTGCCCTCCCCGAGAGCATCTTCCATGGAGGGCTGGGCTCGCTGTCTGCTCTGGGAGCACTGGGACCCTCTACCTTCAGGGCCTGCCTAGCCTCCTGTCCAGCTCCTCCTCTAGGGACCTCCACCTGTTGGGCCAACCTGAGACACTTCCTGTACTGATTCCCGTATCAAAGGGTCTCTCCCTGAGGGGCCCCACTGGCTGGGCAGCAGGGGATTCTGACCCCTCCTTCTATGTGGATTTGTGCAAATGACGGTGATGATGATGGTGACAGTGATGAGGGCCAGGCTCAGAGCAGGACAGGGAGCTGGGCCAGTGACTCTCACTGCTGCTGGCAGAAGCCATGCGGACCCAGGGCATTGGATCCTGCACATATGTCTTCCTGCCCCACCTCTGTGTACACAGTGGCCTGGCTTGCAGGAGCTTCCAGAGAGCTCTAGAGGGAGGCAGAAAGCTGTTTCTCCAGAAAGGCATCAGGAGAAAGATCCAGGCACAGGCCCCAGACCCTCATCCGCAGCAGGAAGGACCCATGCTTGGCTCAGCTCCAGGAAGGAGGGAATGGCCAGCCATTAGCCCTGCAGGCGTGGGTGAGGGCACGGAAGCCTGCCCTGAGGCAGATCCACAGAGGGACAGGACGTGCTGTCCATAGGGTCGAGGCTGTGGCTCAAACAGGAGATAAATTTGTTCCAATTTAGGCTGACATTGTGACCCAAACACCTGAATCACCAACTTGAACCCCAAGGGTGGGGTATGGACCCTACTCCATGAATTTCTGTGGGATGTGTCTTAGATCTTTCAAAACCAATCTAGAGTCCCAGGAGGGGCAGTGGGAGAGGACAGAACCCTTTCAAGTTCCTGGCTTGACCTTGTAGGAAGTGTGCCAGGGTGCTGGAAGGGGTACCCAGGTACCCAGACTGGGTACATGAAATTTACTTGGCCCCAAGCCCTCTGGTCTGAGGAGCCTGCAGGCAAACCAAGCTTGGGCTACAACCGCCTGATGCCCTCCACGACTCTGGAAACATGTGGGGTCATCCCCTCCCACCAGGCCGCCAATTCCTGAGGGGCAAAAGCTGCAGAAGGCTAGGCCACTGCACATGTCCACACATGCACACATACACGCCCTCACAACACACATGCACACACGTATACACACATGCAAACTCCCACGGGACACACACACGTACACACATGCACACATACACAATGCCATAGCACACATGCACACATGTACACACACAAACATATGCACACTCCCACAACACACATGCACACACATACACACACATATACACTCACACAGCACACATGCACACACACTCCCACAGCACACATGCTCAGACGTACACACATGCACACATACACACACATACACACACACAACACACAAATACATGCTCCCACAGCACACACATGCTTACATGTACACATGCACACACATAACACTCCCACAGCACACATGCACACATGTACACGCACACTTGCAGAGCACACACATGTACACATGTACAAACATGCATGTATACATCTGTGCACAGCACACACATGCAGTTGCCCATGCAGCACACAAATGCTCATGTTACACATATGCATAAATGTATGCATATGCACACACAACACATACATGTCCGCACATGCACACATACACACTCCCATGGCACACACACATATCCACACATGCACATACACACTCCTATGGCACACACACACATCCACACGTGCACATATACACTTGCATAGTACATCTACACCCACACAGCACATACATGCACACATGTACACATGCAGGGCAGACATACACACATGTGCACACACATGCACAAACCCATGCTTGCACTGTATATACATGCACACATATACAGACACACACATAACATACAATGCATATGTGCCCACACATGCACACATACAAATTCACACATACATACTTGCATAGCACACACTTGCACACATTTACACAAAAACAGCATACACAGCATTCACAGGCACAGATGTACACACACATGCTTGCACTCTACACACATGCGCACATACACTCATGCACACACAGACATACATGCACATCTGCACACAGCACTGTCATATACTCAATCATTTGTGCACACCCAATTGTTTGCCCACCTGTGTACATGGATGCCCATGTCCTGTGTGCACATATCCACATGTATACATGTATGTTTGCACATGAAGATACACATGGACACACATATGCACATAGACACACCCATGCAGTTGTATGCTCACACATCCACTTTCATGTGCACCCACACATGACGTACATGTATACACACTGCTGAGGACCTCACTCAGGACCCAGGGCTCAAGGCCCCTCCAGCCTCAGACACATTCTGTGCCCTGGGACTGGGGTTGTTGATGGCTGACCCCGGGGTCCTGGCAGACAAAGGGCACTCCTAGCTGTACCAGCCACAGTGTGTGCATGGGTGTGAGAAATTGGCTGTGTGCAGACGCACACGTGTGGCCTGTGACCAGGGGCCACACCAGCATGCCATGTGCCTGCTTCTGCACGTGCACCCGCTGTATCCACATGTGCCCACATCTGCATGTGCTCACGTGTGTAGTTGTCTGCACTTTGCTCAGGTGCTGGAATGTGGGGCTGAGGCGGGGCAGCTGGCTGGGGCTCTTGGGCCAGCATCTGCTCTGCCACCACCGTCAGAGCCCTTCTGAGTCACGGTGAGGATTTCGTGGCATCTCTTCCCCTGGGCTGTGATCCGGCTGCCCCAGGACCCGAGCTCTGAGGTCTTGTCCCCAGGTGGGGCCTGACCCCTGCGGGCCAGCCTCATGTTCCCTCAGCGCCGTCTTGCCGGCTGACAGGCTGGCATTTCCCCCTTGTCAGGTCGACAAGCACCGCGGGTTTCCTGACAGACGGAAATATCAGTCCTCAGCTACAAGATAAAGCAGGTTTAAACTTTAACGAGAGGCTTTAATGGAAATAAAACGTGAAATTCCCCTTCAAATGGAGGTGCTTCTGTTTTATCAGAGAAAAAGTGCCCTAAATAATAAATCAACGAGGTGAGTTGTGGCTCTTTTACATGCGTGAATATTTAAAACATGCAAACATGTGGGAGACGCATTTGCCGGGAACAAAAGGAACACACATATTTAACCCCCAAAATAAATAAATAAGGGGAAGTTGTGCGGGCCGGAGGCAGAGAAGGCAGAGGCCATGCATATTTAATGTAGCGGCTCCACCAGGCTGCGTGTGAGCGAACTTGTGGGCAAATCGCCCTGAAGTGCCACAGTGAGGTGGGCAGGGGTGCAAGGGCATGTCTGGGCAGACAGGGTTGCGGGGCATGATGGGGCGGGCAGAGGTGTGGGGGCCCGGTGGAGTGGGCAGAGGTGCAGGGGCCCAGTGGGGCGGGCAGGGGTGAGAGGCCGATGGGGCAGGTAGGGGTGCGGGGGCCGGTGGAGTGGACCAGGCGCCCTCTGCCTTACTGTCGGCTACTTACTGTTTGCGGATTTTAAAAGCCCCAACCAGGCTCCTGTCCTGCCTCCGTTCCATCACTGCTCATTTCAGCACACCCGGACGCCCACCGTTTATTCAGGCGTTACTGTGCACCTTCAGTGTGAGGCATTAATACACGGTGCTGGAACAAAGTTCCGTGAACCGGTGGCTGAGAGCCGTGGGAATTCATTTTCTCCCAGTCTGGAAGACTGGTCTGAAATCCAGGGCACTCAGGGAGGGTCCTCTTCGTGCCTTCCAGCGTCTGCGGCTCCGGCTTCCCCCGACTCCCGGCCGCCAGCCCCACGCTCTGCGTCTGTCACACGGCCATCTTTGCCCTGTGTGTACGACTTCATGTTAGCGAGACGACATCTTCTAAAACCGTTTCTGAATAAGGGCCCGTTAGCAGGCACCCAGAGTTAGGACCTCAATGTATCTTTTGGGGGTGCAATTCAACCCATGACAATGAACCTGAAGCCACCTGGGGTCCTCTGAAGGGCAGGGAGCCAGAGGCCAAGCAGGACACAGTGACCGCCTGGGGACATTCAGCTGGCCTGAGGGGCTTCCCAAGAGCCGAGCCTGCCACTGGGAGAGCGGCACACAGTGACACCTCCAGCCTCACGTTAGCGGTGGGGGGAGGAGTCTGGAATCGCAGATCTTAGAATCCAGGGAGAGAAGGCACGAGACTGTGTGACATTTGGGGAAAAATTTTTAAAGCCTCGTCCTGCATTGTGGCGCCTTTGCTGTCGTGAGGTGTGGAGATCGGTTTCCTGCGCTCGGCTCTCCCTCCTCCTGGCCCCTGGTGATATCTTCGCCACCCAAGGCAGGGGACAGAACGCGTTTCTGTTCTGAAGACTTGTTCTCTGTGGCACCGGAGGGCCGGTAGGGGCGAGAAGGAGGGAGTGTGAGTGGAGCCGGATGGTGGCGAGGCCTGGGCTGTGCTCCCGCGCCTTCCCTGCTGGTGGCCTTGGGGACTCTCGAGCCTCTGACCTCCTTTTCTCATCTGAAAGTGGGTGTCAGGCAGCCCCATCCCACCCACCTTCCGCAGCAGCTGTGGGCAGCGAGCACACCCATGCTCAAGTCCTTGGCAAACAGAAGCCGTTTTCTGAAATTAATGAGGCCTTTGCCGGGTCCTCCGAAGGGGCTTTCTAGCACTTTCTAGCGAGACTTAAGAAGGATGGGGTCTTTTCCAAGGCTGCCACGTTGTCCAACCTGCCCTATTTCGCTGTTGTTGTTATGTTTTGTTTTGTTTTTGGCTTTTAGCAGCCTGTGTCTCTAGTGATGAGAGGAGGGGCTGCGCTGGCCCAGCCAGAACCAGGAACTGAGGGCCCTGGCTGCCTCATCCCCCGGGAGAGAACCTCTGTGGGCCTCTGAGCTGCTGGGGGATATCATCATCTCCACCGCCCGACAGGCTGTTTCTGCGCAGAGGCCAGTCTTCTTCATCGTGCTTGATTCTCACACCTGGCATGAGACCCTGATGGCTCCCCAGCAGGCAGGCGGGGCAGCCTCACTGGGGCAGAACCAGAGGGAGAGCCGGCTCCCCTGCAGCCAGGCAGGCCGGTGGCCAGGACAGGCCTAGCTGCCACCTGGGTGACCTGTGGCCGTCTCCTCTGCTTCGTTGCCTGGAATCATGAAATCCAGGGCGGCTTTTAACGCTGGTTCCTGCACTCACGCCCTCAGAGCCTGCACACAGCGACACCTCAATTATTCACCGCCTCCAGCCCTGGATGAGAGGCAGTGGAGCAGGCCGTCGGGAGGGGGCTTTCTGATGCTGGCGTATCAATTTTTAAACTCACCACTTTGGTGGCCAGCCTGAGTTCTGCTCCTTTGAAGCCACTAGGTAGGTGATGCCAAAGTGAGTTTGGTTTTCGAGTCTTTGTTTGTGATTGAGGATGGCTCAGGAGCATCCCTGGACAGCAGGAGCCAGGCTCCTGGGTCAGCCAGAGTGGGGATCGCCCTGGCCAGGCAGCCAGGGCAGGGAGAGTCCTGCTGGGATGATCGCATGTGTGCCTGGTCCCCGGAGGCCAGGCGGGAACAGGCAGAGTAAGAAGTTGTTCATAGCTGGGGAAACTGAGTCAAGCCCAGGCAGAGTTCTCTCCTCAGAGTGGCTTTCTTTAAAAATGTCCCCTGGGTGTCTGGGGGTGGGATTCTTTGCAGAGGCCCATCCTATCCCTGGAGGTCCCTCTCTGGCACCCCTGACTGCAGGCCTGACCCTCCCCCAGGCAGGGAGGCCATTGCAGGGGAGTGTTTCTGCAGCACTGTGAGGTCCTGTGAGCAGACGTAGGCCAAAACCCCTGGGACGGCGGCCGCAGCAGGCCCAGACCATTCTCATTACGGCCAGCTGGACCCCTGCGAGCCCCGAGAAACAGCACACTAACATCATTTATTTCAGCAGAATCGGAGAAAAGCGGCTTTACAATGGTGTTTTACTGCTACATGTGCACCATAAATATTTCCATAAAAACATGCATTAAAATAT
Organism: Callimico goeldii; assembly: GCA_963573925.1. NCBI lineage: Eukaryota > Metazoa > Chordata > Mammalia > Primates > Cebidae > Callimico > Callimico goeldii. The sequence goes on along the minus strand of CAUYOR010098304.1, from coordinate 60,870 downwards.
AAAAGTGGGTTTCAAAATATCAAAAGTCGGGCAGAGGAAAGCCCACAGTGAAGGCGCGTTATGGCTGGGCTCAGCACAGCAGCTGCAGCGGGGGCTTCCCCGTGGGTGGGGGGAGTGGGGAGCAGCGCCCCTCCCCTCCGCTCAATGCACATGGGGGCAGGGAGAGCCCCCAGGCGGCATGGGACCCCGTCTACCTTGCCTCAGCTTTTCCGAGAGGCTGTGTCCAGCGGGGAGGCTGTGCCAGCCCCATGCCCAGGATCTGGGGAGGAGGACGCTGAGCGCCCTGGGCCCACTGGCTAAGGGCCTGTCAGGCCTCTGCTCATGCGGTTCCCAGCCCCGGCTCCCCCAGCGTCTCTGGGCTTGGCTGGAGATGGAGATCCAGCCATCTCCAGCCAAGCCCATGGGGCAGGGCCCAGGGGTCCGCCAGGCCACCTTGTTCACTCACAGGCTCCTGCCTCACAGCCTCGGGTCCCTGCATGAGCGGATGGTGAGGGACAAGGATGCCTTTGCCCCAGTGTCCTGTGTCCCCGCCAGGGCCCCGTTTCCTGTGCTCCACACATCTGAACTCATCTCATGGCCGCCCTGCACTGGAGGCAGGCACAGAGATGTCAAGCTGTTTTCCCTGGTCACATAGCCAGGAAGTGAGGCAGCGGGGATTTGAACCTGGGCTGCCCGCTCCAGAGCCTGAAGATCCCGGAGGTCCCTGTGATTGGCAAAGGGGCCCCAGGCCCCCAGCTCTCACTCCACTGGGATCTGTTGGTCTCTCTGACCTCCCCGAAGGCTCCTGGGGCAGACCCTAGATGTGCACCCACCCCTGGCTGGGACCGTGGTCTCCGCTGAGGGCTCAGGACTTCGGCGGCTGCACCTGGCTGCTCTGGAGGGTCTGGCAGCTGAGCCTGGCACTGCAGCACCCACTGGCACCCCACTGCTCGTCCCCTTGCTCAGCTATGCATGGGGGAAGCCGGCTCACCCATGGCAGCCCGCATGCCTCCTGCTTCCGAGAGACCCTCACCTGCTCCCCACCGCCATCCTGAGCCAGTCTCCCCACCACCACCCCTGAGGACACAGCCTCTCCCGCCTCCTCCCAGTGCTGGCTGGTGGGTCCCAACGTGACAGCAGGGCCTTCTCTTGCTGCCCTCTGCCTGGCTCTGGGGCTCCTGTCCTCTCCCCTGGGAACTTTCCCTGCAGTTTCTGGAAGTGGGCCCTGGGGACACTGGTCACAAGTTTATCTGGGGGAGGGGCTGGTGGAGGAGGAGGGTGCCGGAGCCCTGACCCTGTCCTAACCCACCTGGGGCACATCTCTGGCCTCCAAGAGCTGAGGTCAATTTCCGTGCTGGAGCCTGGAGTCCTGTGGGGGACGGGCGCCACCGAGGGGTGGACCCAGGCAGTGCTGCCCATGGCACATGCTGATGTCACTGCAGCTTTTCTGGAAAGAGAGACTATTTCAAAATCCCTTTGAAGTAGAAGGAACAGAATGAGGAGTAGAGAGTGGGGTCCCGCCACGGCCCCCTGTCCTGGGTGCTGCATGCTGAGTGGGTGACTTTGGCTACTCTCCCCTCGAAGCTGTGGGACCCATGTCCCAGCTCCTTGCAGGTGAGGGGGTCCCAGCTGCAGCACCTCGGTGGAGGTACAGCAGCAGAGCCAGCTCTGCTGAAGAATGAGCCTCTGTCCGTCTGTACATCCAGCGTCCAGCTCTGCAGGAGGGTGGCTGCTCCTGTCCGTCTGTCCGTCTGTCCGTCCAGCTCTGCAGGAGGGTGGTATTCCTGTCTGTCTGTCCGTCCAGCTCTGCAGGAGGGTGGCTGCTCCTGTCCATCTGTCTGTCCAGCTCTGCAGGAGGGCGGGCCTCTGTCTGTCTGTCCATCCAGCGTCCAGCTCTGCAGGAGGGTGGCTGCTCCTGTCCATCTGTCCGTCCCCCCCCCGCCCCCCGTCTGTCTGTCTGGGTTGTGGGGCCCAGTTGAGCGCCCAGGAAGCCCCCTGGTGGTGAGTGGCTGCCACGGCAGCTGCCTGCTCCGTCCTGGGCACCACTGCCAGCCCAGCTCCGACCTCTCCTGTCCTTCTGGGGTCCGCCTTCCCTGGGGTCCCACAATCACTGAGACTGGGACTGGGGATCTGAGTATACGGCCCCCACCATGGGGGTCCAGGCAGGGTGGCCAGGTCGAGCATCTAACAATTCAGGAAGCGCAGTTAAATTTGAATTCAGGTCAGCAAGGAATAATATTTGGGTCTGGGAACAGCCCACGCGATACAGACGACATATTCACACTAACAGTTTCATTGTTGTTGCTGTGAAATTCAGAGGTAACTGGGAACCCGGCATTTTTTTCTGGCACCGCTAGCAGTGAGTGCGTGTGGAAAATAAAGAGGCTGGAACCCACACGGGAGACTCAGCAGCCAGAGCCCTGCCTGGAGTCCACCCCTCAAGGCTCAGCCGGAAGGCGACAGAGTCAGCATTGTCACCAAAAACACCTTTATTGACCTATTATCCACATGCTGCACAATTCACCCACTTGATGTGTAGAATTCCACAGTTTTTAGTAAATTCAGATCTATGCAGAACCATGACCACAAACAGTATGACAACATTTCATTGCCTCCAGAAGAACCCCATATCCTTCAACCACGAGCACAGGCCTCCCCCAGCCCTGCCCAGGCCCTGGTGGCCTTTAATCCATGTTCTGTGTGCGGGATTTGTGTGGACCCTGGAGTCCCACAGGGGAGGAGGGGCACCGTGCAGCCCGCCCGATGCTGAGTCTGAGAGTGGCCAGCCCCAGCTCTGTTCTTTATGCCATTGGATGGGGACCCCTCTCTGGTGCCTGCTAGTGGCAGGGGCAGCTTAGTATGTCCCCAGATTCTTCCGTCCAGCCAGGCGTCTGTATTTCTTTTTCTTTTTCATTTTTTTTTTTTGGAAACAGAGTTTCTCTCTTTCGCCCAGGCTGGACTGCAGAGGCGCGATCTTGGCTCACTGCAACTTCCATCTCTGGGTTCAGGTGATTCCCCTGCCTCAGAATCCCGAGTAACTGGGAAATGTACGAACACCACCATGGCCGGCTAGTTTTTTGTATTTTAGTAGAGATAGGGTTTCACCATATTGGCCAGGATGGTCTTGGTCTCCTGACCAAGTGATCCACCCACCCCAGCCTCCAAAAGTGCTGGGATTATAGGTGTGAGCTTCTGCACCCAGCTGAGGGGGTCTGTAGTTCATGGGGCCTTCTATTACAATTTTGAAAATAATTTATAGATGTCTCCAATATGCTTTTGTGGGGCGTTTCATGGTGAGACTTGCCATCAACAGGGTTCTGGAAATATATCTAGATTTTAAACGCTCGGATGGCGCGATCTCACACGGACATCTTGTTTTCCTTTTTATTGGGGGGGTGGTTTAAGGAGCTAAATTTCTTTCCAATGAAAACACCCCTGGCCCCCCACACCACCCTGATGTGGGTGAGACTGGCTTCATGGAACCTCATTTCCTGGCAGAATCCCAAGTGTGGGGTAAGGAATTCCACAGGACTCTCAGCCTGCTGGGGTTCCCAGGCGAGGCACGCTGACTTGGGGCCAGGCCTGAGCCACTGTTCCCAGGGGACTCTGGAGGTGGCCGGGGAAGCTGGGCTCTATGGCCCCTTGAAGCCTTCCTGGCGAGTGTGGGAAAGGGAAACGGCTGATGCCTTCAGGTTGCTAGGGTCTCAGAGAGGAGGGAATTGATTCTGAGGATTTCAGCAGCTGTGGGTGGGCATGAAGTCTGGTCCTCAGATGGTGCCCAGGGCTTCCTTTTGGGGTAGTTTCTCTGCTGGGAAGAGTTAGGTGAAGGGGCTGGCTGGTCGCTGGCATGAGGTGGCCTTGGAGAAGCCCTCCCTTTCAGGGTCACTGGGATATCCTAGGATATTACAGGTGGTGCTTGGCAGGGACCCAGGTAACAAGGACACAGGGCTGAGGCCACCGCCGAGCTGGGCTGGGTTGGGCTGGGCTGAGTGTTGGTGGTGGTGGGCGGAGCTGGGCTGAGTGTTGTGGGGGGGTGAGTGGAACTGAGCTGGGCTGGGCTGAGTGTTGTTGGGTGAGTGTGGTGGGGTGGGGGGTTTGGGGTTGGGGGTTGGGGGGAGGGTTTGGGGGATGAGGGTTGGGGGGTGGGGACCTGGGGGTAAGGGTGGTGCAGGTGGGCATGGTGAGGAGTCAGGCTTTTTGTCCCCTGGGCAGCATCTCTTTTTCCTGCCCACCCCCTGTAGACAGGAGAGTTGGTTCTCCTGTGTTGGGGTGACCGGGTGCTCCTGACCCTGTCCCTTCCCAGGGAGAGTCAAGCTTTACTGGGCACTGCACTACTTTGGCCTCTCACAGAGAGGATCCAGGTCAGAATGGGAAATCCACCACGAGAAATGTCATCAACTGACTTCAAGTGAAAGGCAGAGAAAAGTGGCCCAGGATTCAACCAGAGAGAGCCTGGATTCCGTTCAGTGTCTGTCTGAGGAGTGACTGGGGCTGGGTGTGAATCCGGGCTGAAGTTCACGGCCAGGTTCGAATCCAGGGCTGATGTCTGGGGCCGGGTTTGTATCTGGGGCTGACGTCTGGGGCCGGGTGCAAATCCAGGGCTGACGTCCAGGGCCGGGCGGGAATCCGGGGCTGACGTCCGGGGACGGGTGCGAATTCAGGGCTGACGTCCAGGGCCCGGTGGGAATCCAGGGCTGACATCCGGGGCCGGGTGGGAATCCGGGGATGACATCTGGGGCCGGGTTAGAATCTGGAGCTGACGTCTGGGCCGGTCCAGCATGGAGCCGGTGAGCTCTCAGTCCTTCCTAAGGGAGGTGCCAGCATACAGAAGTACAGGTACCTGTGACTGCATGTGTCGCTGCTCTTTTTACGGAAGGGTCTTGTCCAGAGTGTGGAAAGAAGGAGAGGGAAAAACGTCACTCTGTTTTCGGGCCAAACTGGGGCTTGGGCCCAGTGATCCCAATTGGCCGAGTGGATGCCGGCACCATCCTTTGGCCGTCCTGGTGAGAGGAATGACCAGGTGTTGCCGAGTGACCTCCACTCACCCGGTGCCGGAGCGATTCGCCACGCCACTTCAAACCTCTCAGGGCCGTTAAGTTTCCCAGATTGCTTTACAGCAAAATGCGGTGTCAATGTTGTGCTTTGAAACGCTGAAGAAACAACTGTCTGTAGCGTCTGATCTTCGTGGTTTGGAAGACCAAACACTGCACCGAGATTGCGGCCAAATCGGTGTTTCAGATCCAGGAGAGACCGTCCTGGGAGGAAGGAGTCCAAATCACTCCAAGATGTTTGGGGCTCACGTCTCTCGCTCGCTACGGAAACGCATTCATGTTCTTGGGCGTGGAGTCAAAACACACAGAAAGGGGATATTTTTAGTAGAGCACATTTGGAATGAAACCGCCCGCGCCGATGCCTGAGGAGGGCATTGAGATGGGCTGGCCTCCCGGACGCGGTGCCGCCCTGGTCTCTGCCTCTAAGTGCAGCAGTTTTGTGCCCCGGGGTGTGGTGTGCAGACCCGTCAGGAACTCAGGGCGTGAGCTGAGACCACCCCAACATGGTATATGCAGGCAGTGCACTCAGCTGGAGTGGTTGGGGGAATGGGGGGACTAGGGACCTGCCTCGCCACCTTGCTTGCTGTGTGCCTGGGGGAGAGGCTCTGGCGTGGCATGTGGGGTTGCCCACTTGCTCCCGGGATGTGCATGGCCCTGGGGGGTATGTGCACTGCTGTATGAGCACCACCAGCTCCTATGCCCCACAGAGCACGGTGGGGCCTTCCCAGGTGGGGCCGGGATAAGGAGAAGTGTGTGCGTTGGGGGCTCCCAGCTGGACCGCCCCGAAAATGCAGTGGCTTTGCAGAGCAGCCTGTGACAGAGACCGAGCTTCCACCCATAAACAAGAAAACATGGCGTGAAAATCAAGGAGAGAGCAGAGATGCGGGCCCCAAGCTGTGCTCAAGGACCCACTGCTGTCTTAATTGCTGCATTGATTAATTTCAGCCCAGCTGCAGAGACTGCAGGCTGATGCAAAAGCTCCGCTTGCCGGATCCGAGCGAGCATTGCCACCTCCACCGGGACGCGGGAAACAGCGCAGAGCGATTCTGAGCTCCTGCTTGTCACCATTGCTCAGAGTCGCAGTCTGTTCCTCCAAGTGAGTAACACCTTTGGGGCTGGAGTATGGCTCAGAGCAGGAGTCTGGCCTCGTGTGAGACACCTGGAGTCTCTGCAATGCAGGACTTCTGCCTGGACCGCTCCACTCACGGCCACCAGTGTGACTTCTCCCGGGCCCCTCAGAGGCCGAGGGGGTTGTGAGGTCCTGAGGCCCCTCCCACTGCAGAGCTGGTTGGGCGACTTCACACCCCACCAAGGTGGCCTGCAGTGGCCCCGGCTGGCCCACAGACAGGCCCTGCACCTGTTCCGTGGTCACTGTCACGTGGCTGGGGGTTGGCAGCCTGGGTGGAAGCCGCAGCTGGCAGCCCCAGTATGAGCTTTGTTCTCCAACCCAGGTGGGTTGCCAGTGTGGGAGAGGTGCAGCGTCATGCCAGGGCCTGGGCTGGACACTGGGGAAACATGGCAGTGAAATGCAGAAAGGAGGCCCCCCCGACCCTGGGGAGAGAGTGTGGAGATGCCCCGAGGCTGGGCTGCCAGTCAAATGCGAATTCAGACAAACCACAGTAATTCTTAGTGCAAGCATGTGTACTATTTGGCTCAGATGCCAAAACAAATACCACAGCCTGGGCGGCTTCAAGGCAGGAATTTTCTCTCCCATGGTCCTGGAGGCTGGAAGTCCAAGGTCAAGGTGCTGGCAGGGTGGGTTCCCTCGGAGGCCTCTTCCTGGGCTTGTAGATGCCGCCTTCTCCCGTGTCCACATGTGGCCATCCGTCTGTGTGTGTGTGTCTGTGTCCTCATCCCCCTTGTTTTGGGGACACCAGTCCTGCTGGGTTGGGGCCTGACCTGCTGTCTTCACTTCTAACTCCCTCTTTAAAGACCATATCTACAAATATAGCCTCATTCAGAGGTACGGAAGGTTAGGGGATCAGCATATCTTTTTGGGAGGACAGAATTCAACCCAAAACAGTATGTCCATGCAGTAATTGGGACATCACACGCTAAAACAGTGCTCACCGCTTACCTAACATTCAAACATATCCACGCACCCTGGGACATCACACGCTAAAACAGTGCTCACTGCTTACCTAACATTCAAACAGAACCATGCACCCTGGGACATCACACGCTAAAACAGTGCTCACTGCTTACCTAACATTCAAACAGAACCACGCACCCTGGATTTCTCCTTGCTAAATCCTCCCACCCTTCCCATGGAGCCTGTGTCTGGGGCAACCCCTTGGCTCCCCATGGAGGCCACCCCAAGATGTAGTTATGCCCCAAGGGGAATGAAGGCTTGGACCCTGAAACCCCTCAGATGTGTGAGGCCAGATTGGCCTTACCTGGGGGTGGGAGTGGTTGAATCCCTTGATCCGGGCTGGGAGGAGCTGTGGTGGAAAAGGAGAGGAGCAGCTCCGTAGGCTGCCTCAACTGCACACCCAGATGTGTGCACACACGCATGCATGCACACACAGGCACGCACATATGCACACACATACACATGCACACACACATACGCTATGCACACACTATGCTGACATACACATGCATGCACATATGTATACACATGCACACACATACATACACATGCACACACGTGCACACAGGCACACACATGCATGCACACACACTATACACAGACTGCACACATGCACACACATACACATGAACACATGCACACACAGGTGAACACATGCACACATACACATGAACACTATGCACACATGCACACATGCATGCACACACATACACAGGAACACATGCACACACACAGGAACACATGCACATCCACACACATGCACACACATACACATGCACACAGGTACACACATGCACGCACATACACATGCTCATACACTATGCACACATGCACACACACTTGTACATATGCACAGACACACATGCATGCACATAAACATGCACACACATCACACACATGCACCCACATGTGTGCATGCACACACATGTGCACACAGGTGCAGATGTGCAAATATGCATACACATACACATGCACACAAACATGTATGCACACGTGCACACACCCACTTGTGCACACACACGTGCATACAGGTCCCAGCATATAGGCTTCTTCTGTGTGCAGGCTCAAGGGTCGGGTGTCGGCCCAGAGGTTCATGGAGGCACTAACGAGTGGCTCCGGCCCCGAGGAGCTGCGGCTCACACAGGTCAGATTTCGGATGATGACAAGGGAAATGAGACCCAGGCCAGCCTGTTACAGTTAAAGAAAACACGAGGCGCCCTTCTCTAGTTCAAAAGGCAGAGAGAGGCCGACCCAGGAGCTGGGGGGCCGGGCGAGCTTCCAGTCCAGCTTCATCTCCGGATGCCCCGGGAACCCGCCTGGTGTAGGCTGGGGTGGGGGCGATGCAGAGACGGGACCCTGGGGCACAGGGTGGTGGTGCGCAGGGGCAGGGTGGCCGCGGTTGCAAAGCATCCCCCACGAAGGGGCCTGGATGGCCAGGCTGTGCGTGGTGTGTGTCGTGTGTGGATCGGCTGCAGGCTGCCACCCCACCCAGCGCCAGCTGGGAGGTTGGGAAGTGTTCACGCCAGAAGCAGCTTTCAGCTGAAAAACCCCCAGTTTATTAACTCTGCTCCAGAAGCCAGGGCGTCTGTTATTTATGCTACTTTGATCTAGAAAGCTGTTTGTTTACATTTTATGACGTTATAAATCCCCTGTAAGCAGGCGTGATATTTTTATGATGCCCAATGAGGGTCGTCCTGTGCTGCGAGGGAGGTGCAGGGGCCGTTATGGCCCTGCTACCAGTGTCTTCCCTCCTGGGGCGCGTTTCTGTTCATCATCTGGACACATGCGGCTAGCAGATGTGCTTCCTGCACAACATCTGGGGTGGGGCTGCGCTGGCTCTGGCGCAGTGCAGCCTCACTGTGTGGGGAGCCCTGCAGCTCAGGAGCAGCCCCTGTGCAGGCCTGGAGGGACCTTGGCCACCTGCTCGGCTCCTACGTGGGCCTGGGAGGGGAAGGGGCTGGCTTTGGGCTCCTGCACAGGTCCGAGATGTGAAGCGTGTATGGCCATCAAGCTTCTGTGCGCAAAGCTGCGGTGGTCCATTTGTCTCTTATGCAGGTGCAGAGAGGGGACGTCGGCCACATCCGTGTAGCTTTTGGCTCCAGCTCAAGGGTCCACCCTGCCCCCCACTGGGACTCTTTGGGAAGCAGAGAGCCCAGCAGGGCAGGTGTGAATGGCTTACACCTTCCTGGCAGCATGGGCGCCTGGAGCAGGCCCACAGGCAGCAGCAGCGCTTGCTCTAGTCTTTGCTCAGCAGACGTCTGTGTGAGCTGCTGTGTCAGGTCAGTGCTAGGGGCTGGAGTGCGGCGGTGCGCAGATCGCGTGCACCCTTGTCTTCTGGAAGGTGCTGACAGTGTGAGGCTCATGGAGCAGCCCCCGGATGGGTGATGCCGGCCTGGGGCCGGGCCAGACCTCGTGGAGAAAGAGGGGACACGGACATGGCTGGGATTGGAAGAGTGAGTGGCCATTGTCCAGGCACTGACAGAGCATAGTGAAGATGCTTGGGTGTGAAGGGCATGGAGGGTTTGGGGAAGCAACGGGCCCCCAAGGCTGGGATATGGGGCAGGGGGAAGCAAGGGAGGGGGCTGCCCCCCCGGTGTTGTGGAAAGGCCTGGACTTCATTCTGTCCACTGCTACCAGGCGGGGTGAGGTGTCACTGTGGCTCCTGCCTGTCCCTGAGTCCTCCTCAGGGACAGAAAGCCCAGGTAGAAAGCCTTGTACCCTCTTGGTGACCTGGGCACCTGGACAGCCATTTGGGCATAGGCATCCATCTTTATTTCTGTGCCCTCCTCTCCCTGGGGGCTGAGTGTGGGTCTCCATCATCTCTGGACACTCCTCAGCCCAAAGACTCTGTGTGCTGTGGAGGAGCCCCAGAGAAAGCTCTGGACTGCGTAGCTCCCCCTAAGAGGAGAAGAGAGGCCCAGTGAGGCAGGCGTCCCCTCAGACACAGTGCAGTGTGTACCTTCATGCAACCACAGCAGGCTACGGACAGGCTGGAGGGGACGGGCACAGGACACAGCTCAGAGCAGAGTATCAGGGACAAGGACAGGGAACAGGTGATGCAGGACAGAGACCAGAGGACATGGGACAGAGACTGGAGGACATGGGACAGAGACCAAGGGACATGGGACAGAGACCGGAAGACACGGGACAGAGACTGGAGGACACGGGACAGAGACCAAGGGACATGGGACAGAGACCAAGGGACACGGGACAGAGACCGGAGGACACGGGACAGAGACCGGGGGACACGGGACAGAGCCCGGGGGACACGGGACAGAGACCGGGGGACATGGGACAGAGACCAGGGGACACGGGAGAGAGACCGGAGGACATGGGACAGAGACCAGGGGTCATGGGACAGGGGCTGGGGTACACGGGATGGAGACCAGGGACAAGAGACCAGGGACATGGGACAGAGACCCAGAGACATGGAATAGAGACCAGGGCACATGGGATAGAGATCAGGGGACATGGGATGGAGGCCGGGGGACACGGGATGGGGACTGGGGGACACGGGATGAAGACCAGGGACAAGAGACCAGGGGACATGAGATAGAGACTGGGGGACATGAGATAGACACCCAGAGATACGGGATAGAGACCAGGGACATGGGACAGAGACCAGGGGACACGGGACAGAGACCAGGGACAGGACAGGGATGCAGGATCCAAGACAGGGACTGAGGACACAGGCCACGGGTCAGGTACACAGGATAGGGACCAGAGGATGCAGCCCCAGGGAGACAGGCAGCAGTGTCCCCATGGAGCTTGCCGGCTGTGGGACAGTCAACTGGCAGCTCCCACAGTGTCAGTTTCCTCATCTAATCCCCACCCACTGCAGGGAAGGTGCTGGAGTTGCCCTTTGCAGAAAAGGAGACTGAGGCGCAGGGCCCAGCGTTGGGCCCAGCAGCTGTAGGTGCGGGAACTCCCCTTTCGCTGTGCACCGAGCTGCAGACCCCCAAAGCCTAGAGCTCCTCGAGGCCCACTCTGCACTTGCATTCATTTGGCACAGGCATGGTACCACCCGCACATCCACAGGCGTACTTGCCTATGACAGCCACCACCCTCCCTCCAGGCACCTGGCTCAGAGCTGAGCCCCAGGCTGGGATGGAAGGGAATGCAGGGGTCTCTGCATGGTGGGGCCCACGAGACCTGCTCTCTGGGGCACACCCTTGCCCACTCCTGCATTTCCCCAGACTGCCCCTGCCCTCTGCAGCCTTGGGGGCTCAGGAGACAGGGGAGAGGACCTGAGAGAGGACTGCTGTGCCCCTCGACTGCCACACCCCAGCCTGAGGGCCTCAGAAGGTCTCTGCTTCCCTGAGGCTCAGCGTCCTCCTACACTGAGCGGCGGCTTGCAGGGTGATGAGGATAAAATGGGTGAAAAATAAAGCCAGGCAGAGAGCAGAGGGTGCCAGGGAGAGGCGAGGACGTCCCTTCCTCCCAGCCCATCATCTGCCTCTCAGTGCAGAAATCCCTGGCTTCACATGGAGCTTGTCCCTCTGGGAGCCGGGGTGGGCCATGCTGGGGGAGCGATCCATGCCGAGGTGGGGAAGGCTCCAAAGAGGCCACTTGAAATGCAGAAGCCCCTCGGAAGCTCAAGAGGCGGGTGGCGTCCTCCTCCTCCTGCAAGCAGGACTGGGGTCCTGGTCCTGTTTATGGATTCTCTGTGCCTCGGAGACTGTGCTCTGCGCTTGACCTTCGGGAGGGAGGTTAAGCTGTGGCAGGCCTGGGAGAGCACTCTCTTCATCTTTGATGCCTGAAGATTTTCAGGTAGAAAACAAGGATCAGCCTAATACGGAGGGTAATGAAAGAAAGTTACGGCCGGGGCGACACATCTGCACCTGTGATCCTGGCTCCCAGCCGCGCCTGCACACGCTCATTACCCATGGTCTGCCCCGGCCGGCCGGCTCTAACATGTCCTCAGCTTTCAGGAAACCAGAGCCTCCGATTAAGTATCGGATGAGTTGCTAATGTTGGAAAAAAAGCGAAAAACATGCTTGGGGGCTCTGTTTTATGGCCTCACTTGAAGTCGGAATCTGCAATCGTAACCCGATGCTGGCCGCGCCAACGTGTTTTCGGTATTGTCGGGATAATTGAAAGTCCAGACAAATTTGGCTCTTAGGGCTTGAAGCAGCAGAATCCCACGGTGGCCCCTGGTGGGATGAGCTCGCTGAGGCTGGCTCAGGCCCCTCGCCCACCAGGGTCTTTGGGAGCAGCTGTTGGCTTCGCAAAAGCCTTGGGACTTTCGGGGTGGGGATGGGGCTGTCACCGGGATCTCTTGGATTGAAAGGCAGCTGGTCCTGGGCCTCTCATCCAGCCCTGAGCCCTTTTTGGCCACTGACGTGGAAAGTGGTGCACCTTGTGGGGTGAGCAGGGCTGTCCGTGCCTCAGGGGGTGCCCTTGGCTTGTGTCATGGGTAGAATCGTGTCCCCCAAGATGCACATGTTGAAGTCCCAACCCCCGATATCTTGAAATGTGACCGTATTTGGAAGCAGGCTGATTGCAGACAGTCAAGTTCAGATTCGGCCATCAGGATAGTCCTACCCTGAGATGACTGGTGTCCTGTGAACGGAGAAGCCTCCGCACAGAAGGAGACACTCAGGGAGCGGTGTGGGTGAAGGCAGAGACTGGCCAGGAATCACAGACCAGAGGCTGGGAGGAGGTTCTCTCAGCCTTGGAGGGGCCTCCCTGCGGCACCTGCACCTCCGGCCCCAGGGGAGGGGGTTTTGCTGCTTAAGCCCAGTCTGTGGGGCCCTATGGTGGCCTTGCTGGGTGCCTGCCCTGAGCACATGATGCAGAGCCTCTGGGTGTTTGGGGCCTGCACTGGGAGAAGCGCCCCATACCTGGGGTGCTGGGAGTGCCTGGCATGGCTGGTGAGTTTGCCCTGCTCCAGGCACCCAGCAGCCACATGGCTCAGGACCCTGCTTTCGTCTTGAGTGGGTCCCACCCCCACCTGTCAGCCAGGCAGGGGGACCAGGAAGCATCCCACCTTGTAGAAAGAAAAACGCTCTTTGAAAGGTGAATGGGGTGCCCTGTGCCCTCCAGACCCACCAAGCACCCTCCACCTGCCCGAGGGTGGCCCTCAGGCCCCATGAAGTAGCCTTCCTCTGCTGTTCCTATGTCTGTCCCGTGGGGGAGGAGGGGATCAGACAACAGAAGAGGCTGGGGAAGCTCCGAGATGTAGGTCTGAGGCCCCAGGCCCTCCCTCCTGGACCACATGGGCGGCTGCGGTCTCCGGGCCTCCCTGGGGGCCTCTGCTTCTCCCAGCTCTGGGTCTAAGGAGGCCTCCTGCCCTTTCTTGAAGGCGCTCATGGGAGGAGCCCTGAGGCCTGGACACACTGGCCCCTGCTCATCCTGCCCCTGCCCAGCCTCTGCCAGTGATGCCTGGCAGGCCTTTTCCCCGCACTGCAGAGACCCCCACCTACTCCCTGGGCTGCAAACCCAGGCTGGGGTTATTATGGGGCTAGTATTTTGCCTCCTTTTACTCCCCACTTTGTCCTGGTGCTTGGGCTTACAGACAGACGAGTGACTGGGATTCGGGGGTGATGAGCTGATGGGGCCTCCAGACTCTCCCTCCTCCCCAGTCCTCATCCCCACGTGGGTGATGGGCAGGAACTTGTGGCAGGGAGGAGTGGTGGTGACGAGACTGCAGACTCAAAGCAGCAAACTCTTGGCCGAGACCCGGAGGGCTCCACTTGTCCCCACCCCTCTTGGGATGGCTGTTGGGCAGGTTTGGGTGGAGGGAGGGGGAGAGGGCCAGCCTCAGCCCTGCTTCCTGGGGTGGGCACAGGGAGGGAGACGGACCTGCCCCAGCAAGCCTGCCCCACTCCCCACAGGGCCACAGCAGCCTGGGTCTTGGCGGGTGCTCTGTGCCGTCAGATGTGGGGCAGGTAAGGACAGATGGACGGAGGAGGCCTGGATAGCCCCACAGCCCGGAAACCTGAAGGGACGCAGAAGAGTGGATTGCAGGAAAGAGAGGGTGAGTCTGCGGATGGGAAGGGAGCTGCCAGCAGGCCCAAGGTAGACTTCAACTCTGAGGAGGCGTCGGGAACCGGGACCTGCCACAGGCACAGGCGCCCGAGAGCCACTGGATGATGCCCTTCTCAGCCAAAGCTGGGCTAGGGAGCCGCCCGCCATCCCCACCACCTCGACCAACAGTCTGGCTCCCCCTACACCGGACTGCAGACGTCACCCTGGGGCTTAGGATGGAGAGGCAAGTCCTGAATGGACTGACCCTAACCCTGAAATGATCAGCTCTTTTCAGAACTGAGATTGAATGAGCGGAAGTCTCTGCAGAAAAACAGATTGACGGCTCTGCTCACCTGATGCCTCCTGGCCTGGGACTCTCACGCCTGATGATCTGCGGATGTTCCTACGGGTGTCGGGGGGTGAAGAGCCATAGTCTCCACATCTGAGCAGAACCGCGGATGGCTGCATGGAGCTCAGGAGGAGACTCAGCAGCAAGCAGCATGTTGAGGGGAGGCAGGGCCCCTCCCCTTCCCCCGGGACCTGCGCCAGCATCTCCCTCGCTCTCGAGTTTACACCCCACGAAATGTTCACGCAGGAGGGCACACCTGGCCCACGTGCTTTTACAATCATCCATTCTCTGTACACCTGGGCCGCGGAATTCCAGAGAGGGCCGGGAGGCTGGAGAGAGGCGGGGGTCTTGTGGGTGGGCAGGCCCCCTCTTATTTGTGTGGGAGGTGGGGGAGGGGGAACCTCCTTTGGAAAACAGGCCTGGCGAGTCCACGTGTGTTCCTGTCGGGTCCTTGCCACAGATCGAACCTCCTGGCCTCCCCCAGCCACAGTGGGGTAAATCCTGACCAGCACGTTCACAGGGCCGGCCCCTCCTGGGTGTGAATCAGACCTTTATGAGCGTGGCAGCCTCGCCTGGGAGATTCATGGCCCTGGCACCTTCGACTCTGGGTTATGAATAGCGGCCCTTAGCCATTTCCCTCTCATTCAATTCATCATTTTTGCCGTCTTTCAACACCAGGTACAGGCTGGCGATACTGGAATGTGGGCCTGCCCAGCAATGCCTGTTCTGTCGGAAGCGTGTGGAGGAGAGGGAGGAAGGCCGGGCTCTGCCTAATCAGAGGGGCCAGGCCAAGTGCGGCTCCCTTCGAGGGAACTCGTGGAGGGGAGGTGGCGGCCTCTGGAGAGGCTCAGCCCCAGTGGCCAGGCAGGGCCCAGCTCAGCTTCTTGGGTCTTAGACAGCAAAGACTCAAAAAGCCAGACTCCTGGTTAGCGACATCCTGCCCTCCTGGCTCCTTTGGGCCACAGCCTCTGTGGCCATGGAGCAGGTGATCTCTGGGGCTTTACTCACAGCCCCCTGGTTTCAATGATTTTGTTGGTTTTGGCTTTAAGAAGGTCAGAGTCTCCTGTCTGTCACTGATAAGTGGACAAAGGGGAAAAGCCTGGTTTCCCCGTGTTTGGCTGTAGCAGAGAAGGTTCTGGGGCCTGTCTTCTGGGTCAGGCCAGAGGTCAGGCTGAGGCCCCAGCAGAAGCACTGAGCATAGGAGGGCCTGGGCTGGCCTTTCCCAACACCACTGGACTTTAACATTATGCTGATGGCACCATTTGACGATGAGGACTGATATCAATTCTTTGTATTGTCATTTTACCGTTTCTGCCCAATTCCTTGACACCCCAGTCAGCACCTGTGGGCGGGCTGAACACACACATATCTGTACTTGTGCATGCCCACAGGCACACACATGCACACGTGCACACAGAAACATGCACACACACAGACAAGCACACTCATGCATGTACACACACCCAGACACATGTACACACATACAGATATATGCATACACACATGCACACACAAGCCTCCACACCATGTACACACACAGAGACACGCACATTCATGCATGAACACACATCTTGCATGCATGTACACACATACACATATACGCACACAAACATGCACACAAGTCCCCACACATGTGCACACACACAGACAAGCACACTAGTGCATATACACATCTGTGCACACACACATGCACACACAGACAAGCACACCCATGCATATACACATATACACATGTGTGCACACACACACCCAAGCCCCACACACATGCACATAAATACAGAGAAGCACACTCGTGCATGTACATACACATTCATGCATATGTACACACAGTCATAGGTATACACATACACATATGCACACACATATGTGCACTTGTGTGTGTGCACACTCACTCCTTCAGCAGGAGGACCAGCCTCTCCTAGAGAGGACACTGTTGCTATGGAAGGAAGGAAATTAATATGAATCCCGGGAGTGGAGGAGCCAGACACACTTAGGGGCTGGGGGACCAGGCCGCCAACGGGCTGTGGGAGAGGACCTGTGGACACCAGCCCAAAGGCTATGCCTGGGCAGCTGCACCCCTCCCAAGTCCAGCCATGGTCCCCACAGACCCTCAGCCTCACCACGAGCCCTGCTGAGGTCAGGTGTTCCCGGGCGCCCGCCGTGTGGGGCCGGGCTGCTGGCAAGGCTGGTGCTCCTGCAAGGATCTGGCTATGCCCCAGATGCCCAGCATGGAGCCAGCTCTCCCATGGCATCCACTGCTGTGCTACAGAGCCCGTGAGTGTGACCACAGCTCTCTGGGGCCCTGTGCAGAGGTGCCACAGCTGGCTTGCCACGGCCTTTGGGTGTCGGGGTTGGATCCTGGCTGGACGCCCTGGGGACCTGTGTCCAGGTTGGAAGGTGGAGGGGTGGCCCATATGGGCCTGAGAGTGAGGACAGGTCAGACTCAAATTGTCCTGGGAGTTGGGGGGACGGGTCCCTCGCTGAGATGAGACCAGGATGCCACGAACCCTGGCTTCTGTGTGTCCACATTCTCCTTTGGCGTCAGCCAGGGCGGTGGGATTTCCTCCTGCCACAGGCCCCCTTCTGCAGGGCTCAAGCCCTGTTGCAGGCTGAGCAGCCCCTCCAGGGTCAGGAGCAGAGGGAGACTGCACAGGCACTGCCCCAGGCTGCATGCAAAGGGAGAGCACTGGGCAGACATGCTCAAGTGTGCCTGACCTTGCAGGCTGGCCTGTGACCACTGTCCCCGTCCATCCCCACAGAGCCCTGCTGCCGTCAGAGGGGCAGGGCCATACACGCCGCACACGGTGGAGCCATGGTCACCTCTGCTGCAGGCACACATAGAAGGCTTCCAAGAAGGGGCAGAAAGGAACATCTGACGTCAGCAGGGCTCGTGGTGAGGCCGAGGGCCTGTGGGGACCATGGCTGGGCTTGCGAGGGGTGCAGTTACCCAGACAGAAGCCAGTTTCCCTGGCTTCCTGCAGGCTGTGGCTCGGTCACTGGTGTCTTGGGAAGGCCCCACCTTACACAGAGGCCCCCCAATCACTCTCTGGAGTTTACATTGGAGCTTGAGCCAACATGGGCTCCGAGTCAGATGGCAGGGCTGTGTCCTAGGCAGCGAGGGAGGAGTGTTAATTTCAAGGGCTGAAATCTGAAATCAGGGGACTGCACTAAGGTCTCAGCCATATGGAAGGCGGGCCTGGGCACAGAGGCAGGTCTTGCTTTGTGCCTCAGCAGCTGTCCCCGGGCCGTTTGAACCTTTTGTCTGGTGACAGCCTGCACGGATGGTGTATCCCAGTTCCCCACTTTCTGACCTCCTTCGCCTCTTCGTCCAGAGGCGTCTGCTGGCAGCAGCAGCTCCCAAGAGGTGGGTGGAAATCAGTTTCTTTTCCAGCATCCCTGCCTCGTTGAGGACGCAATTCTGAGCACCTTCAGGTGGGGACAGCTCAGGATCACTAGAGAGGTCTTGGCCCACAAGGAAATGCACAACGCCACCCACCCCCAAGGTGCTGGCACCAACCCTGAAATGAAGAACAAGTCCATGTGTTTCTACTTTCTTCTTTTTCCAATTAAAGTTTATTTCCTATCAGAATTACACCTGTCAATATTTTGTCAAAGTGATATATGTGTATAGTTCAGGGCTTATGAGGAATACAGACAATTTCAAATATGAAAACCTTTCAAAAATTTACCTCCTGTGAACCTTTTCTCAGAAAGCTACTGGAGGATGTATCCCAGCAAATCAAGGGCATAAACCAAGGGAAAAATCAGGGCATGGAAAAGGTTCCTTAAGAAAGAAAAGGTTCCTCACTTCTCACTGATCCTCTGATTTCTGCCCCAGAAGCAGCCATTTTTAGTGGTTTCAGAGTTTTATCTGCAACTTATATGACATGTAGTGTTTAAAGTTTAAGGAATTTCTATTGGCCACTGTTGAAGAGCAGAAATTTAGCATTTTTTAACACACACTTGCTGATTCAGTTAGTACACAACCTTTATTACATCAGTTTTCTGAGTCTGTTCTTATGAATGTGTGGATAAGATTTGTTTTCTTTCTTAAGGAACGTTGTTCTTGGCCTGCATTAACAATTGCCTTATATTTTCATTTGCATCAGTTTCTAGAAACTTTCTCTAGAAATGGACTTTAGGGTTCTGTCTGTTTCATTTACTAATTTTTCTTGGAGGCATCTTTGTTTTTGCTCCATGATCTGGTTTTTTTCCTTGTTCTTATGCTAATCAGGATGCATCGGGGAATGAAAGAGGTATTATTAAGTATTAAGAATTCCACTGAGAAACGGGCAGGAATCAGGACTGACTGTCACCCCATCTGTAGCCCACTGGGGCAGTGGCTGTCTTGGGACTTGCTTTTTCCATCACCCTGGGGGTTCCTCAGCTTTTCAAGTTTGCATTTCCTTTGTCCTGGTTTCTCCTTTGGTTTATGCCCTTGATTTTCTGGAGTACATCCTTCAGTAGCTTTCTCAGAAAGGGCTCATGGGAGGTAAATTTTTGAAACGTTGTAATCTTTGAAATCATTTGTATTTCACGGACACTGTGATGGTGTGTTTGAACACCAAATTCTAGATTGGAAATTATCTCCCCCTCTGCATTGTAAAGGTGTTGCTTCATTGTCAGCAGGTTTGTATGAAGCCATTTTTAGTTCTGGCCCTTTGTATAGGACCTGCTCTGTTTCTTCTTTGGAAGCTGTCAAGTACACCTCCCATGGTGCTATGTCCCGACATGGGTAAATTTTCACTCCTTAGGCTGAGTACTCCTGGGCTCTTTCTCAGTTTTCTTTGCTCTCCCCTCCTGGTCAGCCACAGGACTCCCGAATCCATCTTTCCATTGTTTCCCATTTCACTGCTCTCACAGGGGGTGGGGCACCGTGTCTGGGGAGAGGGTGGGCTCCTGGGTTGGACCTTAGTGCTGCCACACACGCTCCTGGTAGGACCTTCAGCAAGTTCTTTCAACTCCTTCTGCCTCCATTTTCCATCTATAAAATGGACTTAGTGGACAGGGCTTTCCTCAGGGAGCTCTTGGAGATGGAGTGGGGCTGCTGCTGCTGCTGCTGATTTTAATGGATCTCCTTTAAAGCAATCTCCTCACCAGCATCTGGGCTTTAAGAAGGCTGCAATGGAGAGAAGCTCTGGAGGGGGCTGGGTGGGCTCTGTCCTCATCCGTCACTGCTGGCTGCTGGGCATGCATGGAAAGCCCACTTGGTGGCTCCCGTTCCTGCAGTGGCTGCCCAGGCTGGTCCACACTCCCAGGTCACCCAGGCACTACCTTGCCACCCATCTCCCCCTCTGAGGACCCCCACTCACCAGACTCCTCGTGGGCATGCCTCTGCCTGGGCTCCCACGCCCACCTGCCGAGGTGGGGGAAAACAGGGCCAGGGGCTGAGTTCTACTCCTTGGGCTGCTGAGCGACTTTGTCATTTTCCTGCTGGCCTCAGTTTCCCCCACTCATACAGGAGAGGTCTGGACTTGCCTATCCTGGAAGCCTCTCACCTCTGCCCCTGGATTAGGGGCCCTTGGGGCCATGTTCCCAGCGAAGGGCACTCCATGTAGACATTCTTCTCCCTGAGGCGCATTCCTTCCTTATGGGCTTTCAGCCCCAAGCTGACTGCAAATTCTCCTTGGAGGCAGGTCTACTCCATTTCTCTCCTGTCCTGCCACTCCAGACACTGGCCACTGTGGTTGCTCACATGCTTGGTCCCTCCCTCTGCCTTGACCAGGTGCCAGCCTTGAAACTCTCAGGTTCATAGTCCCCAAAACAAGCTGCCAATATGGACATGCCTGCTGGCTGTTGCTGGTTACAATGCCGAAGGGCACTGTCTCTCACTGCCTGGCTCTCGGACTGCAGTTTGGAACTGGACCAGCCAAAGTGCCCAATGGGCCACGGAGCAGTGGCTGTGGACTTGGGGGGCTCCTCCATGGAACCATTGGCCTTCAGGGGCCAGCAGGAAGGAGCGATGTAGGCTCTGACAGAAAGTGCCTGACCGGTCAGCGTCTGGGTGTCTATCACCAGCGGGTGCTCGCTGGTCTGGATGCCACCTCCGACGCCGAAATCTATCCTGGACTTCCACCATCATCCCCTTCAGGACACCAGCGAGGGGAACCATCAATTTTGATTTGGTGGCACAATTCCAGCCTCAGGGAAAGGTGTAATCCACGTGGGAGGGCACATCCATGTGTACATGCACACTCATGAGACCACGGCCCGCACCCACAAGAAGCCACGAGAAGGACCCAGCAGCTCCACAGGCTCGTGGTGGCTGCCACACCCTCTCCAGCCCTTCTAGCCCTCTTGGTGCCACAGGGCATCTCTCAGCTGGTGCTGGGCTGGGCTTCCTGGCAAAGACCACCTGCCACACAGGTACCTCGGGCCTCCCCACCATCACCTCGGGTTCCCGCAACCCTACTTTGTTTTCCTGAGACAGGGTCTTGCTCTGTTGCCCAGGCTGGTAGTGGCCCAATATGGCTCACAGCAGCCTCAATCTCCTGGGCTCAAGCGATCCTCCCACTTCAGCCTCCTGAGTAGCTGGGACTACAGAAATGGACCACCATGCCCAGCTAATTTTACTGATTTTTGGTAGTCCTAAGCTCTAGCAATCCTCCCACCTCAGCCTCCCAGATGTTACAAGTGTGAGCCACCGCACCCAGCCAGACCTTAGTATTCCCTTTGTGTACCGTGACCCATTAAATAGGTAAATGCCTGTTATTTAAAAAAAATCAATGTGGGTTTTCACAAACACACATCGGGAAATCCGCAATCCACACATCAGGAAATCCGCTCTTCGTCAGGCACCTGTCCCCTTTGGTTGACAATGGCCCCTGTGAAGAGGTGAGCTGTGTGAGATCAGCCTCCAGCATAGGGGCCCCTGAAACCCACGGCCACGCCCATCCAGTCCCATGTTCAGCCCTGTCTTTCAGGAGAGATGGTCCCTCCTCTGCACTGATTTGAGGGGAGCCCTGCCTGTGGGGCCTGTGCTGCGGCCTGCTGTGGGGTCGCATGACTCCCCTCCTTGCTGATGCCTGAGTCCCCCTCCTTGCTCACTCGCATGACAGCATCAGGGGGATCTTTACTCACAACCAGGAGAAGGGATATTCTCCACAGGGTCCTTCTAGAGGGAACCCTCAGATGCCCTGCCCTCCACTGGCCGCCAGAGGAGAACGGACCCCAGGCTCCTGTGTCCTGCCCCAAGCTGGCTGCCTGTCCTATATGGCATCCTGGGACCAGGGCCAGGTCAGAGTGCCCAGGACCGCATGGCCTGCCCCCAGCAACAGGAACAGCTAAGGGGCTTGGAGGATAGGGGGCTGAGAGCTGAATGCGGGCCTGAGCTGAACAGGATGACCAGCCTGCACCTCTGCAGGATTCTCCACCTCTGCAGGATTCTCCACACAGGTGTGTGTATACATGTATGTCCGTGTGTGTGAGCGTGTGTGCACGTGTCCATTTTCTGGTTTTGTGTGTGTGTGTTCTGGCTTGTTGCTCACAGTGCTGGAGGCTGGAAGGCTGAGATCAGGCTCAGGTGAGGGCTGTCACCCAGCTGCCGAGGGCCACTTTTCCCTGTGTCCTCACTTGGTGGAAACAAAACTGTGTGTCTGTGCTGTGTGTGCGAACAGATGTTAGTGTCAGTGTGTGTGAGCGTGTCCATGTGCATGTGTGTGCTAGTGTGAATGTCAGTTCTGTGCATGTTTGAGCTGTGTGCAAATGAGTGGGCCAGGTATGCATGTGTGTCACTGTGTGTGTGTGCATGTCAGTGTGCATGTGTGTTACTGTGTGTTCCTCTGTGTGTGCATGTCTGTGTGCATGCATGTTAGTGTGAGTCTGTGTGTCTGTGTGTATGTGTGTTAGTGTAGGTCTGTCCCTGTGTGTGCTTGTGTGTCAGTGTGTGTGTGCATGTCAGTGTGAGTCTATCCCGTGTGTGTGCATGTCTGTGTGCATGTGTTAGTGTGTATGCATGTCCGTGTGCATGTGTGGTAATGTCAGTCTGTCTCTGTGTGTATGTTTCTGCATGTGTGTTAGTGTGTGCATGTCAGTGTCCATGTGTGTCAGTGTGAGTCTGTCCCTGTGTGTGTGCATGTCTGTGTGTGTGTTAGTGTGGGTACACATCAGTGTGTGTGTGAGTGTGGGCACACACATTAGTGTGCAGTGGCCCCTGGCTTTCCCTGGGGACCCCTCCTGGCACAGACACACCTTGTGGCTTCACCGAGGATTCCCTGCCACAGCTCCTGTCAGGAAGAAGCTGGCGTTGGAGCTGCCCCCGCCACCAGGAGGTGCCTGAAATCTGATCACCTAGCCTGGCCAAAAACTGAATGGCCACAGGAAAGGCTTTTTCATATTTTTCTTAAGATTTAGCAAGCATTTTGTTAGGAAAATGTGGTCATGCTTTTCCATAAATGAACGAAAGGGCTGGGTCTTCCACGGCCCTCTAGCCATGGGCTCTTGGCTCCCATGGGCAGCAGGTCAGAGCTGGCCTGGGGTGTGGGGAGACCTGGGAGCCTGGGGTGTGGGGAGGCCTAGGGACCCAGGCGGCCAACTCCTCACAGATCCTGCTGGCAAGGGGTGCTGCGCACCCACCTGCACCTGGTGTGGAGTCAAAGCTTCCTGGTGGACCTGAACCACTCACCCCCAGAGGCCCCCCAGAAGGCATGTGGTCTGCACTGGGGGGAGCCTCCCATGCACGGGGAGGGGGACACGCATTGCACCGGGCATTCCCACCTCACCCAGCAGAAGGAGCCGCAGGGATGGCACATGGAGGGGGAGATGCTAGCCCTGCCCACAGAGACACAAGCACTGGGTTCCTCAGCATCGCAGTGAGCAGTGCCTCAGCCCCCAGCCCTGCTGTGCCCCCAGCCCCGCTGTGCCTCCAGCCCTGCTCTGCCCCCAGCCCCACTCTGTGCCCCCAGCCCCAGGCCCCATAGCCCTGGCCCTGCCCTGCTACTCTTCCGGACCAGCAGACACACTCATCCTCCACTGGGTTCCAGGTTGGGGTGTGGCCCTTTTCCCCCAGGCCCCTGTGGATGAGGCTGGACAGCCCCAGACATGCTGCTGCATGGTCATGGTGAGGGAAGGGCTGGAGGGATGGGAGACGGTGAGACTCACGTTCCGTGGCTGGCGGCCGGGGGATCCTTTTCCCAGGAAGACCTGTTTCATAAATTGGGGAGGATGGATTGAGCCCGGACCCGGCGCCACACCTCCACGTGGTGGGCAGTGAGCCATAGCTCCCGTCCTCATCCAGTCACCCCCGGGTCTGTCCACCCTGTCTCAGGAACCGCACGGCCAAGGGAGAGTGACAGAGCCCCTGGGTCACCCCGTCCTAAGTCTCTGACCACAGAGCAACCCACCTGGCTGTGTGAGAATGTTTTAAAAACTGAGTTTGTTAAGAATTTGCCTACACTTGTGATAAAAAGGCCCCCAAACGGAGAAGCAAAACGAAGTAGATGGAATTAAACAAGAGAAAGCCTAGCCCGGGCGCATCCGCCAGGCACCGGTGCCTTATGCGCGCATGTTTTTGTAATATTTTCAAAACGAAGCTGTTTTCTAGTCTTTTTCTTAAAGGGGGTTCCCAAATCGCATGTACTCGAGGCCACAAAACCTGTCCCCCACCCCCAGTGAGGGGAGTTCTTGCCTCTCCCAGGCCCATCTAAGTCGTTTATTTCCTCGGCCAGAACCAGTAAGAAACCTGAGGAAATGAAGAAAGGGTTGGTTCCTGGGCAAGGCTGCAGCCTCGGGACCCCTCTGTCCCCTGCGATTAAAGTGGCACTCTTAGTAGATGAGACACTGCCCTGTCTTCGCTGCCCACAGAGCTGGGAGTGGGTGACGGGGGTCCAGGGACCTGGTTTGATGGCTCGAACCACTGCTCATGGCGTTGTCACACCTCTTGGTGTGGGTGCTGGGACCTGGTTTAATGGACCTGGGTCACTGCTCACGGCGTTTGAACCACACCAGGCGGCGTGAGTGCTGGACAGCTGTAGCTTCTGTTTCTGATCGAGCCCTGGGCATCGTGATTGAATGGATTAGTTAAAATGATGTGAAAAAATGAATCTCTCATTTATGACCTTCAATTTTTTGCTGACTGCAGCATGTTTTTTCCAAGCCCTGGGTCTTAAAGTCCTGGGCGCACCCGAGCGCCTGGCCGGTTTCCTGCCTCTGCCCTCAGGGCTCATCCGAGCTCCCTCTGCCCAGGGTCCTCCAGACCTTTAAAACAGGAAGTTTAATTTTATAGAATTAAAAAAGAGAAAACGGTACTTAATTATCTGGCTGTGAAACAGCGCTGCCCTGTCTTAATTTTAGTAGCTAATAAAAGGCCGTTCCCGCAGTTAACTACTTCTGCTCCAAACACCCTGCGATTTTGGCTATTTGGATAGAATATTTTATGAACTGTTATATATTGCACTACGGTTTTTAAGCTCTGCTATGACATATTTCGCTCAAGATTTATTAGGATTTTTTATTTAAAACAATATATTAAATAGGGGAGAAAAAGTAATCTTAGGTAAAAATCAAATGTTAGCAAAACAAAACAGGGACCCAAACCTCTTTTATTTGAAGTTCCCCCTCCCTCCACCCCACCCCACCCCCTTCCCTCCCACTGTTGCTGTAAAAATGGTTTGGGGCACAACAGCCCCAGCTGCATCATTAATTCAATATGTCTTCCAACCTGCCTCCAATCAGGGGATCAATTTCAAGGCCAGTTGCCGCTGAAGTGACTTTATGGAAACAGAAGAATGAATGGTGCCCGGTAAGACCAGCCCAGCGTCCTGTAAAGGGCCCCGGGCGCCCTCCCAGTTTCTAGCAGACCCAGGACAGCCACATGGGTCCGTGGCTCCAAGGCACCCCTGCCACTTGAGGTGCGTGGGGACAATCCCCCTTGCCCTGTGGGTGGGGTCTTCAGCAGCCGTTCCCTCTGGGGAGGAGCGTCCCTTCCCCTCCTCCACGGCTACTCCTCACTACTGAGGACCTACTCCTGTGCACATGGGAGTTTCAAGCTTGGAATGAACTTTGGAGGCGGAAGTGGGGATCCATCCACCCAGCAGGCAGGAGGTGGGACTGTGCGGGGGCTGAGGCTGCAAGCGCTGTGCATGCTCCATTGTCCCGTGGGACTGCATTTATACAGCACAAGTTCAAAGCCAGAACGGCAAGAATTTCAAGACGGCAAAGATGGAGCATTTTAAAGCTCAGGCTAGGCCCCTTTGGAGTGAGGATCCCTCAGGCCTCAAGTGGTGACCTTCCCCGGCCCCCAGGGCTGGCTATGGTGCTCTTGGGGGAGGGGACCCTGTGGAGGCTTTGAGCAGAGCCTGGCCCCCAGGAAAGCCGGGGCAAGGGGACAGGCCCTCACAGCAAAGCAGCCCCAGGAGCCTACCACCTCCTGCCTGTGCCTTCTGCTCCAGGGAGTGTGAGTGGATGGGGCCTGCCATCCCACAGTGGATGGTGGATGGCAAACAGCTGGAGAGCCCACACCTGCAGCTTGTGGTTCTGTGCGATGGTGAAAACAAGCAGGTCACTAGATGGGGTCCTTGCAGAGCCCCTGGCCTGGAGGGCGCGGGTCTCCTCTCTGAGGAGACTTCGGGCCCAAGGGAAGTGAGCATAAACAGCTGGAAGGAGGAGGGCAAGAAGCAGGTGTCGGGGAGCTGAGACTGTGACGTTCCTCAGAGGCCTCGGGCCCAGCTGCTTCCAGGGCCAGCAGGAATGGCCTCCCGGGCAGGCTTTGCTGGAGACATGGTGGGCGACCTCTTCCTGCCCGGCTCTCGAGAGGAAGAGGCGTCCTTGGTTGCAGAAGGGCGCCCTAAAGAGCATCTGCTCACTGCTGTCATTCATAGTCGCCAGGCGATGGGGCCCTGAATGGGGCCATTGGAAAGAAAATCGCTGTGGTTGATGACGGCAATCAGAGCTTCCGAGAAGCCTCCTTCCAGCCGCGTGCCTACCTGTTAGCCTGTGGAGTCGGCTAATTCGTGGGCGTTCAGGGGTCTGAGCAATTAGCAATACCTGGAGCTGTTCGGGCCGCGGCATCTAGCCACCTGGTTTTATTGGTTTCTCCCCACGCCTGCTCAGGTCAGCCTGCTGTGACAGCTGCACGCTGCATGTTTGAAAGGAGCAACAAGGCTGTCTTTGTATGGCAGGGGTGGTGCTGGCCGCTCTGTGGCGGTGCCGGGCTGCAGGACTGGGCTGGCTCCACATGGGCCGGGTGCGGCAGACACGGGAGAGGGCCGGGCGGGTGCTGAGGGGACGGTTCCAGAATCCCTGTAGGCCCTAGGGCTGGCTTCAGAAGCTGTCACACGGCTCTGCTTGGCTGTGCATGCATGCTGGCAGCCAGGAGGAAGGAGAGTCACCCAGTGTCCCTTCCTGTCAGGCACCCCCACAGCATCCCCAGTGCCTACGAGCCGGGCAGCCCGTCCTTTCTCCACGCCCTTCGTTTCTTTTCTGCACCAGCCCTCTCACCCACGATGTCAGGTCACTGTTTCTCAGGCCCGGAGCCCTAGAGTCATCAGGAAGTCCGGGCTCCCAGGATCCCCAAATGCAGGTGGGCAGGCAGAGCTGAAGCAGGACCGGGGCAGGGGGCTTCTCCAGGGGGTGAACAGTGTCCCACAAAGTGCACATCCACCCAAACCTCAGAATGTGACCTTATGTGGAATTAAGTTTCGCAAATATGATGTGTTAAGATGAGGACTGGGATGAAGACTGGTCCAGTGGGCCCCGTTCTAGTGACTGGAGTCCCTCTGATGAGAGGCCAGAGAGGCTCACGGGTGGAAAACCCCAGGTGAACAGCATGGCAGAGACGGGGGGGACACGGCTGCCAGCCCAGCAACGCCAAGGACTGTCGGGTCCCCAGGAGCTGGAAGGGGTGAGGGAGGGGTTGCAGCTCCAAACAGATTATCTCTATGTCCCGCGTCTTGCATTCTTACGCCTTTTGGATTCCATGTAAACGTGTGCCTGTATTTTATTGCAAAAGAGAAGTAGACAGTCTCCCCGAATCTTCAAGCAGAACCCGCTGTGCCGTTCTCTTGTGCTTGGTGAGGGTTGGCGTGGATCCTAGGACAGTGTGACCAGCACAGACCCTGCCAGTTCAGG
Organism: Callimico goeldii; assembly: GCA_963573925.1. Lineage (NCBI taxonomy): Eukaryota > Metazoa > Chordata > Mammalia > Primates > Cebidae > Callimico > Callimico goeldii. Next base: position 33,365 of record CAUYOR010098304.1, on the reverse strand, counting down.
ACAGAGTGACTGCCTGCCCTGGCTTCAGCCCCGGCTCCCCGGCTTGCTTACAGGTCGCTGGGCGCCCCGGCCAGCCCCATGAAGACACTCATGGCAGAGCCCGGTGCCATCGTCCAGCTCAGAGATTGCTGGTATCATTTTAGAAAGGAGGCAACGGGAGCCTGCAGAACTGGTCCCGTGGCCTCAAACCCCATGTGGCTGGCCCTGCCTGCCTCTGCCATTCTCCCGAGGATGCTGTGGCAGGTGTAGGAGAACCGCAGGGTGCTGAGGCGGGCCGGGCTGCGGGGCTTTCCTCTGTGCCACCGGTTCCTTGGGCTTCAGGGTTTCGACAGTTTGGAGCCCGAACTAGTTGTCAGGCAGAGGGTGTGAGTTTGTTCTCGGGAAGGAACAGAAGATGCAGAAGGGTCGGCTGGGGGGATGTTTGTGGGGGCGGCAGCAGCCATGGAGGGCCCCGTCTGAGTCCCTCTGTGTTCTGGGTTTGTTGAGTGGCCCTCGGCATCCAAGGAGAGCCTGGGGGGAGGGTGCCCAGCAGCGGGCACCGGGGACTCCCACCATCCTCCCATCCAAGAGTGCCCCCGCCACCCACTCCAGGGCCCCGGCTCTCATTACCTCTAAAGTGCATGGCCGTGCACTCCCCTCTGAGCCCAAGGGATTCCCCCAAATCTCAGTAAATGCCCTGCTTTGTTTGGGGCAATGCCTGAGGTTGGTTTTGATTTCATTCAAACCAGTACCCCTGTCTTTGCTTTGAGGTAAATGGAGCCTTCCAAGATCTATTTTGGGTAACATCCGAGCTGAAAATGCTTCTGGGATGATAAAAGGCTCTTGGCGAGGCATTTGATGCCCTCTTCAAAGGCACACTTGGAGTGGAAACAAGCCCTGTGGCCCTGGGCGGGGTGGGCAGAAGGGGCAGGCGTTGGTGCCTTCACAGGCCCTTAGTGAGAAGTGAGGAAGACGCGTCCCAGTAACGGCGCAGCTGGAATTCCAGAGCTGGGAGAAGTGGATGGTCCAGAAGTGCCGTCTGAGATTAGAAACATTCCAAAGAAGCTGTGGGCAGAGGGGGCACAATGCTTGGCTGGCTCTCCCTTGCTCCTCCAAGCTGCCTGCTGCTGGCCTCGGCCAAGATCAAACCCGCCTGGGCAAGAGGGGAGCGTGGCTGGGCAGAGCCCACTTTCAGCAGAGGTGAGGGGCTAGGAATAAAATCAGCCCACTCAGATGCTCACTCTCTATGTGGAGGGGGATCTTCTGAGCTCCACACTAAAGCTCACAGGACCCGTCCACTGCTTTTCACCCTCCCAAGCATCCGGAATGTGTATCATGGTCAAGAATGTTCAAAGCAACTGAGAAGATGGCTGCATCACACCCCCTGTGGAGATGATCCCTGGCCCAGGGAAGCTAGGCTGGGGCTCCAGCGTCCCAGGCAGGGAAGCTAGGCTGGGGTTCCAGCGTCCGAGGCAGGGAAGCTAGGCTGGGGCTCCAGCGTCCGAGGTAGGGAAGCTAGGCTGGGGCTCCAGTGTCCCAGGCAATGGCCTGTGCTGCTGAGGGTGCCGGACGGTGCGGAGGATGGTTGCTGCAGGAAACCAAAGCTGGTCTGCAGCCCCAACAAAGCCCAGAGTCAAGGCCATGTCTGGAGAGAGACCGGGGCTCAGAGAAGAGGCATTTCCCAGTCCAGGGCCCCAGGAGGCAAGGCCTTGTCAACAAAGCCGGGATACTGTGACGGGTAGAAAGAAGATGTGTTGGGAAAGCTGAGAGCACAGATGTGGGGAGTTGGCCCCATCCAAGGGCCTGGAGTACATGCAGCCTTTCCCTTCTCTCCGCCTCTTCCTCAGGCTCTCTGTGCTCTGCCCGCACCTCCCTGACTCTACGTTTCTCTCTCCTCTTTGCTCTGCTCCCCTGACCTGCCCCATCTCCTCTTTACCATCTGCTTCTGTGCCTCTGCCTGCCTCCTCCCTCTCCCATTCCCAGCCCACCCCTCTCTCTCTCACTCTGCCCTTCTCTCCAGCTGTCTCTCTTCCTTGTAGCCATGATACTCAGAGGTTTGGTCGGAAGGTGTCTGTCAGTGATCAGGTGGTTCTGGTTAGCCAGGAAAGCTGCTGTGGCAGCAGGCTGGACAGGCAGAGACAGAGCTACTCGGGGCCGACCTGAGGCTCTCTGGCGTTTATTGTTTCTTGCCATAGGAATCCTTGCAAACCCAAACACACAGCTGGATTCCACTCTGCTGCTGACCCCTGGCTACCCGACCCTTCCCAGTGGTTCTCGTGCTGCCTGGACCCCAGCGGATCATCCTCCTTCATCCTCTGGTCTCATTGCTGGCCATCACACAATGCTCTGGGCTGCAGGTTTGTACCTGTGCCTCAGAAAGTAAAACATGTGCAAGAAAAAGGTTTCTGTGTACACTAATGACAGATTAGATAATTTAGGCCAATCCTTCTACTGTGGATGACTAGGAAAGTCAGGCAAAGCCAGCTTGAATTCGAGTAGACAATGCAGTAACAGCTTATAAGAGCCAAGAGAATATCAACGTCCAGAGAAGGGAACCTACCATTTAGGATGACTTTTCACCAGGGGCTTCTACCAATTTCAGAAGACGTGGTTGGGAGACTCATCATCTCAATGCCTGACATTGGACTAAAGTGATCTTGGATTACTAGTGTTTCTATCTAGAAATATTTAGTAACTGTTTAGTAGAAACTATTCAGTAACGAGTTTCTAACTAGTTTTCTGCCAGAAACAAACATATATTCTCTCTAGAGGAAGAAAACATAACTCTTAGGCTTATATTCCTTTTATAGTTTAAAAAGAAATATAACTGGCACTCGACAAAAAGTAACTAGGTATACAAGAAGATAAGACTCTGTAAATGAAAACCAGGAAAACAACAGGAAATATAAAGAGGCCTACAGGAACCCCAAATGTTGGACTTATCAGACACAAACATGAAAACATCTGTGCTTATCCAAGGAAGTAACACAAATGAGATAGAATTTCAACAGAAAACTGGAAACTGTAAAAACGAACCTAATTAAAAAATCAAGAACTGAAAAATTCAATAATCAAAATTAGGAACTTAGAGGATAGGGTGAAAAATAAATTAGACACATACAGAGAGATAATTAAAGAACTTGGAGATTGATGGGGAATATAAAATCCAGACTGAAGCATGAAGAATACAAACTGTGGAAAATACAGAAGAGAGTTTAAGACTCACAAAACATAAAGGGAAAAATTCTATAGACTTCTAATTAGATACAAGAGGAAGAAAGAAGATGGAAAGAACAGAGAAGAAGCAATATTTGCATAGATAGTGGCTATAATTTTTCTAAAACCACATAACACATCTAACCACAGATTTAAGAAGTGCTACAAACCCCAAACAGGTCTATGAAAGTTGACCCTGCAAATATGGGGTGGCCTACCGAAAGGTGGAGGGAGTAATTATCAGGGTGAGGACCATCCCGTACCCCATTTCATTGGGCAAATGCTGTCTTTCTCCGTATCTCTACCCACCTCTGTCTTTCCTGTCTGCTCAAAACCAGAGAACAAGAGAAACTCTAAAAAAACCCAGAAGGTATAAGGCACATTACTTCCAAAGAAGCTACAGCTAGACCAAAAGCTAGGTAACAGACATGTGAAGCCCAAAGACAATGAAATTGTAACTTAAATTTTTGAAGTAACTTTGTTAGTCCATTCTCATGCTGTTATAAAGAACTGCCTGGAGAATTGGTAATTTATAAAGGAAAGAGGTTTAGTTGACTCACAGAACTAGGGAGGCCTCAGGAAACTTACAATCATGGTGTAAGAAGAAGCCAACACACCTTGTTTCTCTTGGCAGCAGGAAGGGAAAGAATGTGTGCCTAGCAAAGGGGAAAGCCCTTTATAAAACCATCAGATCTCGTGAGAACTCACTCACTATCACAAGAACAGTAGCATGGGGTCACCACCCCAATGATTCAACTACCTCCTACTGCGTCCTTTCCATAGCACATGGGGCTTATGGGAACCACAATTCAAGATGAGATTTGTTGGGAACACAGCCACACCATATAATTCCTCCCCTGACCCTTCCCAAATCTCATGTTCTCACACTTCAAAACACAATCATGCCTTTCCAACAGTCCCACAAAGTCTTAACTCATTCCAACATTAACCCAAAAGTCCAAGTCCAAAGTTTCATCTGAGACAAGGCGAGTCCCTTCCATCTGCATGCCTGTAAAATCAAATCAAGTTAGTTACTTCCTACATGCAATGGAGGTACAGGCATTGGGTAAATACATAGGTTCCTAATGGGAGAAATGACCAAAACAAAGGTCTCATGCAAGTCCAAAGTCCTACAAGGCTGTAATTAAATCTTAAAGTTCTGAAATAATCTCCTTTGACTCCATGTCTCACATCCAGGTCACACTGATACAAGAGGTGGGCTCTCATGGCATTGGACAGTTCCACCCCTGTGGCTTTGCAGGTTACAGGCCCCTGCCAGCTGCTTTCATGGGCTGGCACTGAGTGAGGCTTTTCCAGGTACACAGTGCAAGCTGTCAGTGAATCTACCATTTTGGAGTCTGGAGGATGGTGGCCCTCTTCTCACAGCTCCACTAGGCAGTGACCCAGTGGGGACTCTGCAAGGGACTCCAACCCCACATTTCTCTTCTGCATTGCTCTAGCAGAGATTCTCTATGAGGGCCCCACCTTGCAGCAAACTTCTTCCTGGACATCCAGGAGTTTCCATACATCCTCTGAAATCTAGGCGGAGGTTCCCAAACCTCAGTTCTTGACTTCTGTGCACCTGCTGCTCGACGCCACATGGAAGTTGCCAAGGCTTAGTGCTTGCACTTTCTGAAGCCATGGCCTGAGCTGTAACTTCGCCTCCTTTTGCCATGGCTGGAGTGGCTAGGACACATGGCACCAAGTCCCAAGGCTGCACACAGTGGTGGGGTCCTGGGCCCAGCCCAGGAAACCATTTTTCCCTTCTAGGCATTTGGGTCTATGATGACAGGGACTGCCATGAAGATCTCTGAAGTGCCCTGGAAACATTTTCTTTATTGTCTTGGTGATTGACATCTGGCTCCTTGTTACTTCTGCAAATTTCTGCAGCTGGCTTGAAATTCTCCCCAGAAAATGCTGTGTTTTTTTTTTCTATCACATCATTGGGCTACAAGATTTCCAAACTTTTACCTCTGTCACCTCTTGAATGCCTTGCCGCTTCAAAATTTCTTCCACCAGTCACCCTAAATCATCTCTGTCAAGTTAAAAGTTCCCCAGATCTCTAGGGCTGTCGGTCTCTTTGCTAAAGCATAGCAAGAATCACCTTTATTTCCGTTCCCAACAAGTTCCTTATCGCCATCTGAGACCACCTCAGCTTGTATTGCCCATATTACTATCAGCAATATGTCCATATTGCTATGAGTATTTTGGTCAAAGCCATTCAATAAGTCTTTAGGAAGTTCCAAACTTTCCCACATTTTCCTGTCTTCTTCTGAGCCCTCCAAACTGTTTTAATCTCTGCTATTACCCAGTTACAAAGTCACTTCTGCATTTTTTGGACATCTTTATAGCAGCACCCCACTCCTGGTACTTACTTATTGTATTAGTCTGTTCTCATGCTGCTATAAAGAACTACTGGAGACTGGACAATTTATAAAGGAAAGAGGTTTAATTGACTCACAGTTTTGCAGGGATAGGGAGGCCTGAGGAAACTTATAATCATGGCAGCAGGGGAAACAAACACATCCTTCTCATGGTGGCAGGAAAGGGAAGAATGAGTGCTGAGCAAAGGGGGAAGCTCCATATAAAATCATCAGACCTTGTGAGAACTCATTGTTATGGGAAGAGCAGCACGGGGATAACAGCCACCATTATGTAATCACCTCCCAGCAGGTCTCTCCCATGACATGTGGGGATTATGGGAACTACAACTCAAGATGAGATTTGGGTGAGGACACAGCCAAACTATATCAGTAACTATCTATCTAGAATTCTATAGACAGCAAAAGTATATCTCAAAAAAAGTCAGAAAGAGACATTTTTAGACAAACAAAATCTGAGAAGTTGTGAGCAACAGATGATCACTAAATAGGAAACATTTAAAGGTTCAATACAGAGAAAAAGACCTTCATATGGAAAGTCAAAGACGTGGGAAGGAATAAAGAGCACCACAGATGATAAATATGTGGTTCAATCTACATGAGTGCTGACTGTAAAACAAAAATAACAAGCATATACCATTAAGATATGTAACATTAGTAACATAAAAGTTGGAGAAATAAAATGGAATTAAGATATTCTAAAAAGTTTGCATTGTCTCAGAAGAGAGCAAAAGTGTCAATAATATTACACTTTGATAAGACAAGAATGCATGCTGTAATCTCTTGGGAAACCTTTAAACAAATAAAAATAACTAATATTTATATAAATAATGGGAGTGCAGTAATTTAAAAATAGAATTATTCAGATGAAGCAAGGAAAGATATTAAAAGGAACATAGACTATTCCATCCAAATGAAAAGATATATTTAAGCCCAAGTATATCATTAATTACATTAAATATAAATTGGTTAAATGGTCTGATTAAAAGATAAAGGTTGTCATGCTTAATTAAAAATAAAATCCAACTATATCTTCCTTATAAAAGCTACGTGAACAAAATACAAGTATATATTCTTTTAAAACCTACAATCTAAATATAAGAATCCAGACAAATTGAAATAAAAGATTGAAAAAAGATGTGCTGGGAAAGGCTAACATTACAAAGCTGTAGTAGCTACAATGAGACCAGATAAACTCCAAGGCAAAAAGCATTACCAGAGAGAAAGATAAAAAGATTGGATTAACATTCTTAAAATTAATGAATGTAATTAAGCATATACATAGAATAGAGAAGAAAATCATATGACAATCTCAACAGATTCAGGAAAAGAACTTGATGATACTAACCATCAATTTATAAACTAGGAATAGCTTCCTTAATCTGACAAAGTAAATAAACAAAACTTACAGCAAATATCATCCATGATGAATTGTTGAAAGCTCTCTGAGATTGGAAACAAGACAAGAATGTCTGCTATTATACATTGCATTCAACCCTGGACTAGAGATCCTGGATGGTGCAATACAGCAAGAAAAAGTAACAAAAGTTGTAATTATTAGAAAGAAAGAAGTACTATTGTCATAATTTGCAGATGATATGATTAGGTAATTAAAAAACCAAAAAGAGCCTGCAAATCTATTATTAAAAGTAATAAGATTATCAGTTATTTCTCTCTCTCTCTTTTTTTTTTTTTTGAGACAGAATCTCACTCTGCCACCCAGGCTATAGTGCAGTGGCACAATCTTGGCTCACAGTAACCTCTGCCTCCTAGGTTCAGGTGATTCTCCCACTTCAGCCTCCCAAGTAGCGGGGATTACAAGTGTACACCACCATGCCCAGCTAATTTTTGTATTTTTGTAGATATGGGATTTTGCCATGTTGGCCAGCTTGGTCTTGAACTCCTGACCTCAGGTAATCTACCTGCCTTGGCCTCTCAAAGTGCTGGGATTATGGGTGTAAGCCACCATGACTGGCCCTGCAAATATTTCTCTATATAACAACAAACTTAAAAAACTTTAATCATTTACAGTAGCATCCAAAATATCAAATGTGAAGTAATGAATCTTGTGAAAGGCAGGCAAAACCTCATCACAGAAAAATACAAACCTTCAGAGACATTAAACAGAATTAAAGTAAGGAATACCATATTTATTGATTGGAAAACCCAAGTTGGTAAAGACATCAATCCTTTACAGATTGATTTGTAGAGTTAATGCGATCCTATGTGGTTTTCTGTGAAAACTTACAGGCTAATTTTTAAAGTTATGTGAAAAATCAACACATTTGGAGGGGCCGATTCACTCTTGAAAACCAAAAAGGGAGTTTGGGCTCCACAGATAGAAATGAGTCTTACACATCTGCAGGCATTAGGGTAGTTGGTTTTGGCTCCAAGACAGACACACGGACAAAGGTCAGGGCAAGGACATGGTTTCCCAAGTGTAGGCTTTTTGTTTTCTTGTTTTTTGTTCTTGAGACAGAATCTCACTGTCGCCCAGGCTGGAGTGCAGTGGTGTGATCTCGACTCACTGCAACCTCTGGCTCCTGGGTTCAAATGAGTGTCATGCCTCAGCCTCCTGAGTAGCTGGAACTACAGGCATGTGCCACCATGCTTGGCTAATTTTTTGGTATTTTTAGTAGAGATGAGGCTTCACCATGTTGGCCAGGCTGGTCTGGAACTACTGGCCTCAAGTGATCTGCCCTCCTTGACCTCCCAAAGTTCTGGGATTACAGGCGTGCCACTGCTTCTGACTCAACTGTGGACTTTTGATGCATGGCACAGCCATGGGCCCTGTGCCCTGGTGAGGAAAGCGGCCTCTGCCTGGATCAGAGCTTGCGTCCTCAGGCTGCATTTGATGATGCAGCATCATGCTACTCCCTGCTGATCCTGAGGCAACCCTGTGGACTTAAGCCTGCCGGGAAGAAGCACAACCTGTTGGCAGCAGCCCGCGAGCAGGGAATTAGCAGCAGCACCTCTGCCAGACCCTTGGCTGGCGCCTGCCTGTCTGCTGGAGAGGGCTGCTACAAACAGATGTGTCTCTGATGACGGGAGGTGGGTGCATCCTCCAAAGCTGGGCCTGGCTGAGAGGTTTGGGGGACAGTGTGCTCCTCCTCTGTAGGAGTGCTAGGGCACTTGGAGATGGTCAGGCAGGGTCCACAGACAGCAGCATGGAGCAGGTCTGCTGGGGAGTGCCTCTCGGCCACTTTCAGCTCCATCCCAGATGCAATTCATGCTGTCCCTGGTCAAGGGGTGGTCACTGCTGGGATGGAGATGCTGGGTGGAGAAGGATGCTGGGTTCTGGGGACTGAAGGCCAAATTCATCACTGACATCTATGTGGGTGAGGGGCAGGCAGGGGTGGCTCCATTGTCCTGAACAGTCAGCCTGTCGTGGCAGCTCCCAGGATGAGGAGGAAGAGCCATGCACGTGCCAGTGTCTGTAAAAGTGACCAAGGGGTGGTGTGAGGGGCTCATGAGGTGGCCGGCAGGGAACATATCCTAGATGGAATTTGCTTTAGAAACATCACGGTCACCTGCTGCCCATTAGCTCTCTCTTTCTGCTATTCTGCTATAATGCCAGAGAAAAGAGATACTTACGAGAAAGATGTAACCTTGCCTAATAAGAAGTTCCAAAAATGTCAGATAAGATGGGACAGCTTTCTTCTCCTGCCAGGAAGGTCAAATGTAGAGAGAAGCCCCAGCCTGAACGCCCATGCACGTGTGCAGAGTGCCCCACCTGCCCCAAGACTGGAGTGACGCCCGGGGCACCGCCGTCCTCATTAGGATGCTCAGGGCAGGGGAGGTGAGCTGCCAAAAGACAGCCGGCTGGATGAGCTCTGCTTAGAAGGGGTAGGAGGCACATTTTCATGCCTTTGCTTTTTACTTTACAGACACCAGATGGGATATTTTATTAGGTATTATTGAACCAAATATATTTAGTTAGCCAAAGTATTCAGCCAAAAACATGAAGAAACGTGATTAAATTAAAAATTACCACTGTTAATTAAGTAGGTGAACATTTGGGGAGGATGTTTGATTCTCTAAGTCTAGCTCTTCTGGGACAACTGCACAGAGGCCAAGGCAATGCCTTCTGGTCTGATCACACAGAGGTCAAGGCTAGCCCTTCTGATCTGACCACACGGAGGCCAAGGCTAGCCCTCCTGATCTCACCATGCACAGGCCAAGCATAGCCCTTCTGATCTGACCATGCAGATGTCAAGGCTAGCCCCTCTGGTTTGACCACACAGAAGCCAAGGCTAGCCCTTCTGGTCTGACCACACAGAGGTCAAGGCTAGCCCTTCTGGTCTGACCATGCAGAGGCCAAGGCTAGCCCCCTCCAATCTGACCACACAGAGGCCAAGGCTAGCCCCTATGATCTGACCACACAGAAGCCAAGGCTAGCCCTTCTGGTCTGACCACGCAGAGGCCAAGGCTAGCCCTTCTGGGAGCTGCCACCGCCTCACCTGGTGACAGAGTGTTTGCCCAACCATCTCTGGCCTGTGATGGAGGAGCCTATACATGCCTGGGACTGAGGATGGGGTGGCTTGGATTCAGCAGGCATCTTTCCCACCTGTGCTAGAGTGGATGCAGAGGAGGCAGGATCAGTAACCGCTGTCCCCAGCAGGGTGGTCTTGGATAGACCGGGCATTTCTGTGGCAAAGCCTGGGTTGGAGGGAGGAACCGTGCTGGCCTCTGGAATAGTTGTAAGCAGCAGAGCATATGCCATGGCAGGCTCACTGCTATGAGCCAAATAAACACGAGTTCCCCATCGTCACTGGTTGGGCCAACAGATGCGCGGTCTCCCAGATGTTTATCCCCACCTCTCTTTAAGGCAGGAGGTGTCCCCATCAAGAGGGAAGATGGCCTGGAGTGGAGCTGTGGGAGCTGGAGGGGACCTGCACCCCAGGCCTTCCCTTCCTCCCCAATCCTCCTCTCCTGGGCAGCATGTGCTGGTGTGGACACTGGTTTTGTGGCTTCCTGGGCAGACCCTGGGGTCTGCACAGACGCCAGGAGCCTTGGGTGAGATTTCCAACCCCACACCCTCCTCAACCCCAGACCAAAGAGTGGACGGAGAAGACAGAGCTGAGAAACATTCAGAAATCTGCCTCAGTCCTTCTTTGAATTCTCAGCTTTCTGTGGCAGAATCAGGAGAAAGAAGGGGATACAATGTCAGGGAAAGAAGGGGCTGATGGCATCTGGGGTCTCCTGCCACCTCTAACCTGGGGAGACACCTGGGGATCTCCCATCCTGCGAGCCTCCTCCAAGGCCTCTGTTTGGTATATACGTCGTTCCCAGGGACCTCCGACTTCTCCCAACACTTTGCAAACATAAGCCCAATTTTACAGGAGCACAAAGACAGAATGCCTGGATGCTGTGGGGAGCTCACCTGGGGAGCGTCCTCTCTTATGGGGGCCTGGGGCCTCCATGTCCTGAGCCTGCGATTCAGGGAAGGGCTTACCCAGGGAGCATCCTCTCCTATGGGGCCCTGACCTCTCTCTCCTGAGCTCCGTGATTCAGGCTTGGTGGATGTCTTCACCCCTGGCCTGTCTGTCCTGGGGGACTAGGGCCTCTGCTCTGTGGGATGCTAAGCCTTGCCTCCACTTTCTCTCTTTGATCACAGCTGTTTCATCTCAAACTGCCATCAAGGAGCCTCTGAGCTGGGAAGGCCAGGCTTGCGTGCCTTGGTGGGCGAGGGTATGTTTATTCCTTCCAAGTAACTGCACTGGGTAAGAAATGGAAATAATCAGTGGGGAATGACAACCGGCGTCTGGACGCTGCTCATGACGAGAGCACCTGGCGCAGCAGCACCCACCTCCCCAGACAGGCGCCCGGGCGCCTCTCCTCTGCAGGGCTGCGTGTGCTGTGGAGTCCTGGAGGCCCAGCTGGAGTTGCAACTCCTTGGCAGGGAAAGGCAGAAGCAGGTCGATGCTCTGAGACCCCCAACGCCCTCTGGGAGCAGAGCCGACCTCTTTGCAAACCTCTGTGAGATGGACTAAGCTGTGTCTCCCCCAAAATTCATGTGTTGAAGTCCCAGCTCCCAAGACCTCCGTGTGTGGCTATGTTTAGAGATGAGCTTTCCAAGGAGGTGAATCCGTGAGCACGGGACCATTCGGGTGGGCCCTCATCCATCGTGACTCAGTGTCCTTAGAAGGAGAGGACACAGGCACACTTTCTGCACACCCTGGAGAGGCCTCAGAACCAACCGCCCTGCCCACACCCTGACCTTGGATTTCCAGCCTCTGGGGACCGTGAGACCATGGACATCTGCTGTTCGAGCGCCCAGAGTCTGCGCCACCTTTTCCAGGCCTTTGCAGCTTCCAGGGTGGGACCAGCCCAAAGGTGTCCTGGTGTGCAGCCTCCCACACAGCTGCTGGGAGGGCGCTGGGAGGGGTAGGGGGCAATTACATTGTGTAAATGGGATCCCAGACATGCGGGTGTCACTCTCTGGTCAAACAAATATTTGCTCATTGCTTCCTAAAGGTGAACAACGTAAACACAGCTCCCAGCCTCGAAGAGCCTCTGGGCTATTAAGGAAATTAACAGTCACTTAGAGAAACTGATGAGAACACAGGTGATCGTTTGGATTGTTGCTCCGCAAATACTGCCCCCGCCACCCCCCTGTGGTGAAGTGGGGTGACCTCCCCATTGTGAACTTTGGGCAATTTCTCTGGCTGAGGGATGTTGGTTTTCTGCCTGCTGGGGACACGTCCTGACAAAAGTGTGCCCAGGGTCCACCACTGTCCTGCAGCCCAGGCCCCTGAACTCACAGACCTGGGGCAGCCATGAGCCTAAGCCAAGCCCACTGCTGGCCCGTGGGGGTGGGGGGCAGGCCTGCGGCCGGAGGCACCGACCTGGGGAGCTTTGGGATGTGGCGATGCTGAAGAAACCCCACCCACAAATGATGTTCATCTCAGCCAGGAAAGGAGAAACATGAGGGGAATATGCCCACATCAAATCCTGCAAGTCGCTTAGAGAATGAGTGCACATGGGGCTAGGCATGGTGGCTCGTGCCTGAAATCCCAGCACTTCGGGAGGCCAAGGCAGGAGAACTGCATAAGCCCAGCAGTTTGAGACCAGCCTAGGCAACATAGTGAGACCCTGTCTCTACAAAAAATACAAAAATTAGCCAGGCGTGGTGGCATACACCTGTGGTTCCAACTACTTGCGGGGCTGAGATGGGAGGGTGACTTGAGGCCAGGAGTCTGAGGCTGGAATCTCCACCCCAGCCTGGATGACAGAGCAAGACCCTGTCTCTAGAAAGAAAGAGAAAGCATGAGCGCACATTCATTCATCCGATGGTGACGCACTGGGGGAAGAAGGGAGAGGTCTTCTCCAGTCAGCAGATGAGTACCCGCAGGCGTCAGCAACCTGCCACGTGTTTCTGAATGGCCCGTGAGCTAAAAACGGTTTTTGCATTTTGTCAGTGGTTGAAAAAGAAAATCAAGGAAGAATAGAATCTTGTGACACATGAACTTCAGATGAAATTCAAATGTCAGTGTCCATGAGTGAAACTGCACTGGAACGCAGCCATGAGCCCATTTGCTCTGCACCACCCATGCCTGCTTTCAGGTTCCAGAAGAGGAGTTGAATGGTTCAGGCCCATGCAGCGCTGTTTACCTTCTGCACCTGCCTAGCAGAAGCCCACTGACCCCTCAAGAAGAGACAGTCTTAGGGCAAAAAACAAAAGGGGTCCCTCACACAGTGGGGAGCACAGCTGTGCCGCGACCCTGGGGCAAAGTGAAACAGCCTTACAGACGTATTTCACACACCTGCTCAGGTAGCCAGCGTTTGATGCCTCCTACGTGCCCAGGTCTGTGAGAACCTGCCTGCCCCAGCACAAGGAAGCAAAAGATACTGCTCTGTGCTTATTTGCAAGGAAGGGTCCCTTTCCATAACTTTGACTTAAGGATCCAAGTTTGCCCTGCTTCCCCACTCCATTTCTTACTTCCTTCATGTCCTCAAGACTCCCATTCCCTGAATACCTTCTATGCACGGCGTCTTGTGTTGAACATAAAGATACAACATTGAATGAAATGGTCGTCCATCTATCCACCCATCCATCAATCTTCCCATTCATCCAGTCATTCACCCATCCACCAGTCTTCCCATCTATCCATTTATCCATCCATCCATCCATCTTCCCATCCACCCATCCACACACTCATCTCTTCAGCCATCCATCTCTCTACCTACCCATCAACTTTTCTATATACTCACAATTCATTAATCCATTCACCCACCCATGCACTCATCTATCCATTCATCCTACCATTCATCTGTGCATCCATCCATCCATCCACTGTATATCTACATCTATCCCACCATCTGCCCATCCATCCATCTATCCATCCATCCACCTATCCATCAGTCTTTCCATCCACTCATCAATCTTTCTATTCCCCCATCCATCTATTCATTCACCCACACTCATCTTTCCATCTATCCCCATCTATCCACTTATCTATCCACCTACGCATTCATCACAATTCATCCATCTATCCCACAATCCCTCTACTCATCTGTTCATCCATCTGTAATCCGTCTTACCATCTACTACCCATCTATCCATCCATTCATCCATCCGTCTTACCATCTACTACTCATCCATACATCCATCAATCCACTCATCCACCCATCCATCCATTCAACCACCACCATCCATCTTACCAACTACTACTCATCCACCCATTCATCCACTCATCCACCCATCCATCCACCATCCATCTGTCTTACCATCTACTACTCATCCATCCATCCATTCATCCACTCATCCACCCATCCATCCATCCAACCACCATTATCCGTCTTACCAATTACTACTCATCCATCCATCCATCCACCCACCATCCATCCATCTCACCATCTACTATTCCTCTGTCCATCCATTCATCCACTCACCCATCTATCCAGCCACCCATCCTTCCACCCATTCATTCAATGACTATTTCCCAGGTGGCCATTTGCTAAGTGCTGTGCCAGTTCAGAGATATGGTGGTGAACAGATAAGTCTGTGCCTTTGTGGAGTCCACAGTCTTGTGGGAACAGGAACAGCTTAATTTATCATTACAGATCATGATGGAAAAAGTAGAGAAAAATAAGTTGTCCTGGAGGTTAAATGGGAAGAGGAGCCCTGCAGCTGTGAGAAGGGGAAGTTAAGCCAAGACCTGTAGTTGGCAAGTAAAATAACATTTAAGGGTGAGACTGCCAAGGCTGGAGTAAGCTTGCCCCTTGGGTTGGGGGCTTGGAATGCTCAAAGCCCCCACAGAAGGACAGACCCAGCCCTTCTGGGGAGTGGAGGGTGCCAGGCGTGGCTCCTTGGGAGACTGTATGGATCATCTGTGCTGGGTGGAACAGGGCACCTCAAGATTCACATCCACTGGGGCCTGTGAATGTGACCTTACTTGGAAATACGGTCTTCACTGATGTGAGCAAGTCAAGAAGAGATCATACCGGATGAGGGTGGATCCCAAACCTAATGACTGGTGTCCTTATAAGACGAGGAAAATTCAGACACACAGAGGAGCCACAGAGGAGCCTCAGAGGAGACATGGAGGAGCCACAGATGAGACACAGAGGAGACAGAGAGGAGCCACAGAGGAGAGGTTCTGTACAGAGGAGACAGAAGCCAGAGTCATGCCTCTATAAGCCAAGCATTTCCAGGGCCACAGAAGCTGGAAGGGGAGAAGGGTCCTCCCCTAAGGCCTCTGGAGGGATCACAGCCCCACTCACACCTTGGCTGTGTGCTCCTGGCCTCCACAACTGTGAAAGAATAAACTTGTATTGTGTGGAGAAGTTTAGTGCTCCACTGATGCCGACTGTTAGAGCAGCCAGGAGGCCGGCACATACCCCCCACGGCCGGCCTCCCGCCTCACAGCTGCAGGGCTCTGGCTGGCGCGTTCCTTGCCATGTGCCCAGGATACAGCAACCCCGGAGCAAGGCTGGTGTTTTCGTCCACTCCTCATCCCATCTTAGGCCTGAACCACAGCTCCGTGGAGAGCCTAGCCCCCGAACTGGCACGCACAGTAGGTGCTGTAGAATGTACAGCTGGGTACTTTGTTTATTCCAAAACAAGCAAGGCTCTTCCCCCAGCCCACTCTCCATCTTGAACCCATGGCTTACCCTTTCACAGCTCACAGCCAGGGAGGCCTCCAAGCCTGCCGCCTCGTGCCCTGACCAGCTGGTGCCCCGATGAAGGTAGGGGTCTCTTTATCGCGTATAAAAATAGGAAATGTCTAAACAAAGAAACCCACCCACTTTGAAGCTGAGACTTGGGCAGAATTCAGTTTCCCACTCAATGGGAAATGATTTATAAGAGCTGTGGAGGCCAAAGAGGTTGGCCTGGAAAGCAGGCTAGACAAAATAATTTATCAGAAAATTCCCAGTGACTGTCTGCAGTGGTTAGACTGCGGCGTGGTGCGGGCCTTTCCCAGCTGGGGCAGGCGCTGGAGAGTGGAGGGGGCGCTGCCTTGGCAGCCAGTTCCTGGTGGTGACTGGGCTCAGAGCCGGGTGGATGGGCCGCCAGCACGTTGTCATTGTCTCAGAGCTGCTGCTGCCCCTGCCGCCCGGAAGCATCTTCCCTGGGAGGACCTGGTGCTTCCAACCACACACCTGACAGGGGAATTTTGGATTCACTGTTCCTGCCTCTCAGGGCCCAATGTCCTGAGGAAGCCAGCAGGCAGGGAGGCCCAAAGACGGTGAGAAGAATGCTGATTTAACAAGCCGAGCAAGTGGTCCTCCTCGTGGGAGCCAGGGGAGCGTGGAGCGATGCTGGAGGAAGTCCAGCTGTATCCATGGGGCAGCAGGGCCATCGGGTGACAGACGCCCAGGGGTACCCAGCCTCTCCCACCCAGGCTATAACAAACACGTGGCACGGGGGCTCCCCAAGCAGTCGCAACTCCCACTGGCCGAGTGACTGAGGCTGGAGCATGGGACCTGCATCCGGCCAGTGGCTGCACAGGGTGACCATCTCTGGGTCTGGGGGGTGGAGCCTTGTTCTGGGGCCTTGTGCACTGACCCAGGGCATGGTCAGCTCAGTCTTATGCCCCCTCCTGCCTAAAAGGAGTCCAGACATCCACTGAACTCAGCCGAAGGGCAAGGTCAACTTCTAGAACCTCCCGAGGGTCCAGGCTGCTCTCCCATGTCAGGTGAAGGCATCCCAGCTACTCAGGAGGCTGAGGGGGGAGGATCACCTGAGCCTGGGGAGGTGGTGACTTCTGTGAGCTGTGAGTCTGTCACTGCACTCCAGCTTTGAGGATGAAGCGAGACCTTGTCTCAAAAAATTTTTAAAGAGCTCAGTTTGGTTGAGTGTGGTTGTGTTTGGGCAGCCTGAAATCCAGAATCGGTGATTCCCTGACCAGGGAGCAGCACGGGGTGAGTCCTGACCCTGGACACATCAGTACTGCCCGGGGTGAGTGGACACTGGCCACACCCGTGACAGCCACACCCGTGACAGCACTTGTGGCCACACCCGTGGCACCCAGGCAGGTTCGTGGACACAGGAGGCTCCTGGCCTGTGCGGCTCCTGCTTCCAGGGCAGCGTGCCCACCTCATCGCAGGAGTGGCTGAATGTATCACTCGGGCCACACTCTGTCCTCTGAAATGAATGCTGATTTGGAAGCCACTCCCCCAGTAAGACGGGTGAAAGTTTCCATTTGGAAAAGAGGTTTTTTTTATTCTTGGCAGGAGCCACTTTCTCCGAGCGTGAAGAGATGGCCGTGTGGTTCTTATCTTTGAACCCATGTACTTAACGCTTATTAAAATCAATACCATCCATTAGCCAGCACCGTTTCCATTTTTAATCATCTATTGATATACGGCCTGTGCTTTTATAGGACTAAACAAATTTCCGCTCTCTGTGCCCCCTGCAGCCTGGGGCTGGCGGGTGCGCGGCCGCGGGACGTAAATGTTTATTTACTGCCTGCTTCCTGATTGGGAACATACCTGGTCCGTGGCTTCAGATGGCTTTTACACGGGGGACTTACGGCCACTTCCTGTTCTCCAGACACACAACACTGTTTTTAAGGAGCGTAATGAATGCACGGTATTGTGGACGCCATCGCCGCCCTGGCCGGGCCCGCGCGAGGGCAGAGCCAGATCTCAGGGCTTGTTATTGACTTATTCATGGGCTGTTTCTGGGGGGCGGGGTGCGCTTGGCCCAGCTGCAGAGCGGGCTGCCGGCTCCTCTCTGCTGCACTCTCTCTCCCAGGCCTCACCAGGCCCGCGTCTTGTGAGCATCTGTCTGGGAAGCTGGGCAGGACCAAGGTGGCCTTGGAGAAGCTGTGGGTACTCCTTCTGCCTGCGTGTCCCACCTCCCCTCCACTCTGCTCCCCCTCACCTGGGCCGTGGCTCTCATTCCTTTGAGCTTCTTTGCTGGTCAAGAGACAGAGCCACAACTGTTTATAGACAGAGCTTCAGAGCCCTGCACGGGGCTGGGCATGGGGAGCCTGAGACCACCCGTCTCTGCTCCTCCCAGGCATGGTGAAGAAGGGGCTCTTGGAGCCCAGAGAGGGACCCTGCTGTCTGGGTCGCACCTGGGGAGGCTGCTTCCATCCTGGCCTAGGGTGGCTGGTCTGGGTGGAGGGCAGAAGGTCCATGGCCAAGGCCTGAGAACCAGAGGGACAGAGCCCGGCCACCAGTTCCTGCTTCACCTGGGGCCTTCCAGCTGCAAAACTTGCTTGTCGGGAAGTTTCTTGGCAGCTTGTCCTTGGGAGACTCGTTCCTGCCTTCCCCATCTTACAAACACGGGTCTGCTGAGAGTGTCCCTGGCCAAGCAGGCACTCGGATGGCCGGGAAGGCTGCTTGGGGCTGGGGACTCAGCAGACACCTTGGGTAGGGGATTGTCTCTCTCCAAAGCCCTGCTTCGGAGTGAGCCACTCCTCTGCTGAGCACCGGGGCCTGGGCCCTGGCCTGCTGTGCCCCCAGACCACGGGTGATGCAACCCAGGTGCCCCAGGCTGCCTCTTGGGGTAGGGCTGCTGCCCGAGCAGCCATACTCACTGTTAGAGGCGCAAGGGGCTGAGCTGGGGGGACTCTCAGACCACAGTCACTGTATGGTTCCAAAGATTCCTAGGAGTTTGGGGTGTCCCGGGGGCTCCTTGGGTGGGAGTGGAGTGAGGCGAGGGGTGGCCATTGTGTGCCGACAGAACCAGCTTCACTTCTGCCTTTTTGACTTGGGTTTTACACCATTTAATGGTTTGTGGGAAAATAGTCCAGCTGCTAAAATAAGGTAAAAGGCATGTGTCTGCCGACGCGGGGACTCCGAGGCCAGAGAAAGGCCCTGGCTCAGCTCAGCCCACAGCACTGTGGACAGGTGTTGACCTTCAGTCCCCAACGCCAGCCCTGGCTGAGGGAGTCGGGGAGGGGCAGGCTCTGGCTGCAGAGACAACCATTGTAATAGATGACTCTCTGCATACTTGGGGTGGCAGACAGGCCCCACCCAGCACAGGACAGGCCTGAGGGCACATATAGGCCCCACCCAGCACAGGACAGGCCCACGGGCGCACACAGGTCCCACCCAGCACAGGACAGGCCCTCAGGTACACACAGGCCCCACCCGGCGCAGGACGCCTGGCCGGTGAGCAGCAGCTGCCACGGCCTCGGGTCAGACGCGCGTCTGTGATCGGTGGCTTCATAAAACTCCTTCTAATGAAAGTCACACACAGCACAGGAGGGCGGCCTTGGGCGCAGGGCCGCGTCTCAGAGAAACGCTTGTTACTGTGTGTAATGAGGGCAGAGCAAATCCCAGAATTGGGCAGAGCTGTCGTTAAATCCCTTAATGACGGCGGCGTTCTCTCTGGTGCGCCGAACAGTTCCTTATAAACCCTTTGGTGTTGCTGGGGTATGATGGCGAGGAGGGAAGGGCAGGGTGGGGGCGTCAGCAAATGGCCTTTCTGGGGGCTGAGAGCTGGGCGCCCACTTCACCCCTCCCCATCCTTGGCCACTTTTCTGCAGTGGCCAGGCGGGCACCTTGCTGTTTCCCATCTGAAGTCTGGGCAGAAACATCTTCAGAGTGAGCCTGTGGCCGGCCACTGGGTGACCTGGCCAAGGCCTGTGATGGGCGTGGGGCATGGGGGCCAGGGGACCGACCAGAGCCTCCTCTTGGCCCAGCACATGTCCATGGGTCTCGGTGTGAGGAGGGCTCAGAAAATCCTCAGGGCTGATTGCAGCCGGCCCAGGGTGGACATGGCCCCAGTGCCCCACTTGGGAAGGGCTCACCTGGAGCATGGAGATCACGTCTCTTCTCTTGGAGTGTGGAGATCCCGTCTCTTCTCCTGGAGCGTGGAGATCCGGTCTCAGGGGCAGTGGCTGCACCGTGTTGTGGCCACACATCTGGGCAGTGATTCCCAGCCCTCCTTCCAGGGCTCTGGTCCTTCCCATCTGGGGACCCAAGCCTTGCTGAGCAGGGGCACTGGGTTCCTGAGGCCTGTGCCCAGCACCCTCATGTGGGCCTGGTCTTAGTGGCATTTGTGTTTTAGGGGTTTTGGAGAGTGGAAGACAGGAGGGTCTGTGGCCAGGCTTTTGGCTTGGGAGGCAGAAAGGCTGGGCTGCCCAGAGGGTGACTTCAGGTGGATACAACCTTCCCACCTCCCAGCCTCCTTCCCTGTCCTGAGACAGGCCCAGGCGCCCCTCTCTGTCCCCGGCCCCTCCTGTGGAGGTAGCTGGCCCCACCCCCACCCCCAAGGCATAGACCTGCACCAGGCAGAAGCGATAGCTCCTGTGATTCCCTGGCTGGCCCACGAGATCCGCCAGGCCTTTTGATGCCCTTTGAGGCCTGAAGCCTGGGTGGGGGGGCGGGGCTGAGGCTGGCCGCCTTCTTGCTGCCAGTGGAGCTGAGATGGAAATCGAGACAGTGAAGGGGGACGGGACACAAGGGGCCACTTACAGCTTCTTGAAGCCCTGGGGCACCCGCCCCTGCCCTGCCTCCTCTCCGCTGGCACAGACTGGCTCACACAGGTTTGGGTTGGAGTTTCTATCACTTTCGATCCCCACAATCCTAGCAGACACACTCTCTGAGCCTCAGCTTCCACCCTTCACGCCTGGGGAAAAGGCCGCTCCTGTACGGGCAGCACCAAGGGACAGGCCAGCGGAGCGCAGGTCTGGCGCTGTCCCTGGGATGGACAAGCATGGCTGACTCCGGCTCCCTGGGGGCTGGGTGGAGGCCACCCCCCGAGAACCAGCCTCCTGAGCGCTGGAGCCCCAGACCGTCCCTGGGCCCTAGTGGTTCAGGTGTTGACTGGGTCTGTCTGGGGGTAGCCCCAGTCTTGCCGGGCGGTAGACTGACCACAGTTCAGGGGCTGAGCGAGGCGGCCAGGGCTAAATCCTGGACGCCAGCACCCGGCCCTCCCACCACATAGTGGTGGCTGACTTGACCTTGGAGGGTGGCAGCCACCTGCCAGGGCCCAGGAAGGTGCTGACTCGGGAGGGGGGTTGGGGGTCTCTGGCTACTGAAGTCCTTGGTTTTCACACCAGTGAGGTGGATCCCCCAGCACAGGGGACAGGGCCCCTCTGGGGTCCGAGTGGTGCCCGGGTCTTGCTCCCATCCTCCTGGATGGGCCTGGGGCTGAGGGCTCTGGGGACTGGGAGAGAAAAATAATTCACACCCAGGCCCAAGGCAGCCCAGCCACACGGGATGGTGGATGGTAAGACTCCAATGCTGGGGCTTTGGGACGGAGAGGACGCGCCTGGCGACGCTGCAGCCCTTCCTCCTCCCCTCGGCCCCGGCCCCTGCGGCACTGCCCAGGCTCCTGCCCACGCAGATCCCCCTCAGAAGTCCCCATCAGTATCTTCTCCTTTGGACACCTGGAAATTAAGGCAGCCCACCAAGCCCCAGGGCCCAGGCTCACCAGGCCCCAAGAGACTCATGCTCTGGAACCCACATTCACAGGCAGCCAGCTGGGAGGGGGCTTGACAGGGCTGCAGAATTCCCTGGGGCTGAGACGCGTCTGACGCCCTCCCGGCTGGGTGGGGGCTGGGCTCCTGGGCTGCCGGGGTCCCATCCATGCTGCGGGCTCAGCACACGCTTTACTGCTGCCGCCCACACAGGAGCTCCAGGCTTGGAGCAGCGGAGCAGCAGGAAAGCCTCCCTCAACAGGGGCCAAGGCAGGACCCCCAAGGAGGCTGCCTTCCAGAAACTGCTGAGGATGGAGGTCCAGGGGCCCTAGCCCTGCCTGGCACAGGGAAAGCAAAGTCCGGGCCGGGCTCAGCACCCGTCCCCTCGCCCCGAGAGCTCTGCCTCTCTGTGCCCCCGTTTCCCGGCCTGTCGAGTGGCGTGGAGAAGTAAGTGACTTCACCTGCGTGGGCGGAATGGGCTGGATGTGCTGAGGATCCTGCTACGCAGACCTTCTTGCTGAGGAGAGGGTTTTACCCATCCACTGTCCTTCCAGAAAGATCAACTCAGGCCATGTCTCAGCACCTGACACCCAAAGGGACTCTCAGTAGGTCCTGGGGTCCTCTCCTACCCTGCAGGAGAAGGGACCCTCTGGGAGGACCCTGGTCAGCACAGCGGAGGGCTCAGGACACGGTGTCCTGAGGCACAGACGCAGAGGGAGCCTCTGTTCGAGGAGGCGTCCTCTGTCCATCTGCAGTGTGCTGTATCCACAGCGTGAGCAGTCCCTGGGTGGAGCTGGGATGCCCAGCCCTTGCGGGAGCTGCCCTTGCTGGCCAGCCTGCTGTAAGCACTCACCCACTTCAGCTGTCTCAGGGGACCCCTCCTGCATGAGTCCGCAGCCCCTGCCAGAGGATGAGGCTGTGTGGGGGCAGAGGGAGGAGGGAGAAAGGGGTGCCCCAGCCTGGCCGCAGGCACAGCTCTTGGCGGGATGCCCCGGCCCAGGGCAGTGGTTCAGCAGGCGATGGAGGGCCCAGGTGTGGATACTTTTAATAGCCTGTGACCTGCCATCCACTCTTGGCTGGGTGTTAATGGCCAAATGTTTTGCAAGTAAATTACCAGAAAGAATTATTCCTGAGAGGCAGACATTTGGGGAAAGGTGTTAGAAAAATGGACAACTGGCGAACGCTGCTTTGCATCCTCCGTGCTCCCCAGCCAGAGGGCTGGGCGGGCCAGAGCCAGGCAGGCTGGCTTCTGAGAGCAGGATGAAGTGGGACAGAAGGGGTGGTGGCCCCCCAAACCTCCCCGCTGCGGGAGCTGCTTCCTCAGAGAGAGGGCCCAGGGCAGCACGGACGCCAGAGCTCCTAGAACGCCTCCCACAGCTGGCTAGGCAGAAGGGACCCTCTCCGTCCCCCTCGGAGGGTGGTCCAGTCATGACCAGTGTGGGGCACGGGCTCTGGACTGCCTGTCTCCCTGTAGAGGCAGCTCTCTTCCCCAGAGTGAGCTGGAACCCCCACTTGGGAATTGGCTAGATGAGAGCTGTCCTCTCCCTGCTGGAGAAGGGCTAGAGCTGCACAGATGAGGTCCCCAGAATCCCGGAGGCAGGAGCCAGCAGGATGAGGGGGTGCCCTGGGCTCGTGCCTCCTCCAGGTAGATGGTCCAGGCGGATCTGGGTTCCAGCCAGCCCAGGGCATGTGGTGCCTGGAGGATGAGGGTGGCAGTTTCAGCATGGGGGGGGTTCTTCCCTTTACCCAGGGCACAGGACGAGTCCCCAAGGGGGGTGACAAGAGTTGGCCTGTGGGCCGCCTCACCAACCCTCACCTGGCCAGGAGAGCTGAGGGATGTCATCTGGAATGACTGGCTCTCTAAGGGCCAGCTGGCCACTCTGTCCTTGAAGGTGGTCCCCAGAGCTTTGACCCTGGCCAGAAAGGACAGTGGCAGTGCCCTGGGCTGAGGAAGGCCAGAACGCACAAGGCTTACCTGTGGGGCACGCACACAGGCACCTGCATGGACCTAGTGCCAAGTTGGACAGACTCTGGTGACCATGACCCTGGGGACTGGCCAGTGGGTGGACTGTGCGAGCCGCCCTGAAATGCCACCTAGAAAGTGGAAATGGCCCTGAGAAAGCTGCACTGAGAACCCCTCCCTCACACCCTTTCTCTCCCGCCTCCCTCTGACCCTGGCAGCCCTGGCCCTCCTCGATTTTCTACCCTGGCCTCGGCTGCCCAGAGAGTGGCGTGGCCAGCGTTACTGCTTCCTGCTGTGGCTGAGAGCGGGGCTCCAGCAGCTCCATGCTCTGAGTCTCCACCCAGCTGCTGACCGGCAGCCCTCGCGCTGCTCCTCAGAGCCACAGACCTAGCAGAAAGGCCAGGACGTGCTGGGAACCCAAATCCGGAGAGAGAAGGCCCTGGGACCACAGAGGGGGCACAGGCCGGGGGCTGCAGATTCAGGGGCTGAGCTCCTGACCAGCGCTGGGCCCTCAGTAAGCTCCTTAACCTCATTAAACCTTTTCGTTCCCATCTGTGAAATGGGGAAGATGCCCCCTTGGAGGCATGTGAACAGCAAATGAAATACAGTTAAAATGCCTTGCCCAGCACTACTCGTAAAGCCAGGTGTGAGTTCCCCTGGGGCTGCCCCCATGTCCGGGTCCCAAAAGCCACCTCCACCCTTGACACTGGGCCAGGCCCCTCCTAGAGACCCCCACATCCTGGTCTGGGCCTGGACGGTGAGTGTTTTGCTGCTGTACCTGGAGATGACCTCGCAGGGGAACACTTGGGCCTGTGTGGCCCTGCGGGGGCGGGGGGTGTGCACCCTTAGGAGGGGTCTGGGCACCCAGCAGGGAGGGTGCAGGATGGACAAGCTGGCCGGCAAGATCGGAGGCCACTCTCCACCCCTCGCCCTCCGCCTGCGGACTTGGCTCTGCGTCTTTAAGATACTAATGGGCCCTCTTTAAAAAATGACAGTCTGCCTGCACACTCACAGGTTCTCGTCTGACATCAGCAGGGAATCAAAGATATTTTATTATTTGGAAACTCCATATAGGGAAAGCAACCTTGAAAATCTGCCATTGCTCCAAAACCCGCACCTCCCCTGGGAGTTAATTATTTTCTTAAAATGCAACTTGTACTGTTAGTTTAAAACATTCCAACTGTGTTCACACTCTTTAAATCTTCAGTAAACCTTCGACTTTAAATCACTTGCAGATAAGAGTAATTCTATTAGGGAGAGCGGGAGCGAGCACTCCATGGAGGTGAAATAGAACAAAATGAAAAAGCCATTGACTGTGCCCTCTCAGGCACCTCCGTCCGCGCCCTCTGAGTGTGTCAGCCACACAATGAGACCTGGCAGGGCCCAGCCCCTGTGCCCAGAGGGCTGTCCACCCAGCTCTAAGGAGACTGGACACGTGCCCTGGCTGTCCAGCTGGGGCCTGATGTCCACCTGGGCCTGATGTCCACCTAGACCTCATGTCCACCTGGGTCCTGGTGTCCACCTGGGACCTTATGTCCACCTGGGGCCTGGTGTCCACCTGGGGCCTGATGTCCACCAGGGGCCTGATGTCCACCTGGATCTCATGTCCACCTGGGGCCTGGTGTCCACCTAGGACCTGATGTCCACCTGGAGCCTGGTGTCCACCTGGATCTCATATCCACCCGGGGCCTGGTGTCCACCGGGGGCCTGATGTCCACTTGGGGCCTGGTGTCCACCTGGGCCTCATGTCCACCTGGGGCCTGGTGTCCACATGGGGCCTGATGTCCACCCAGGCCTGGTGTCCACCCGGGTCTGGTGTCCACCTAGGCCTTGTGTCCACCTGGGCCTGATGTCCACCCGGGCCTGGCGTCCACCTGGGCCTCGTGTCCCCGGGGGCTGTGTGGGTGTGGGTCTGGGTGGACAGCCTGGGAGGTCCACATGGGTTTTCCTTTTCTCTCCTCCAACACGGTGGCTCAGCTGCGGCCTCTGGTGCCTCCTGGATTATTCCTGAGAGCTGGTGTCCCACACAAAGGGACCCCATAAGTAATGGGAAAGAAGATGGCGACAGCCGGGAGCAGAGAGCCAGGGCCATGGGTGGGCCCATTCCTTGCTCTGGGAGGTTCTTGGTTTCCGAGTGTGTGTGGGGGGGCTCCTTGGCTCTCTCTGCCCCGTCGCATCAGGCTCCACTTCCGGCTCAGGGGCTGCCCCTGCCTGAGGGTGACATCTGTGTTCCGGTGCATCTGCCCAGGCCCAGGGATTTTGTTCGCTGAGAGGGCTGGCCACCAATGTGTTCCTGTGTCCTTTCCTCACCGCCAGGCTCCACCGGGGTGGGGCACCTCTTCCTGGCCCCTGCTGCACAGGACTGTGACTGCCTGACTGCTGGTCACCTCTCCACTGGATTGAGACCCCTGCTGGAGAGGTTACCAAGGGAACCCCAGGCCTGAGCAAGCTAGGCCCGAGGGGAGGTGAGGGGCTTGAGGGATGCTCGTCAGAGGAGGGCACATGGACAGGAGGGTGTTAGGGGGCTGAGGGGCAAGGACGGGGCCCTCTCCAGCCTAGCTGGCAGCCCCTTGTGCCAGGCTGGAAGATTGCCCCACCTGAGGGCACCTGGAGCAAGGCAGCCACTGGCCTGAGCCTGACATCTCTGAGGGGGGCAGGCAGCCTGCCCATGCCCAGGGCGTCCCTCATCCACCCCTACATGTGAGCGAAGCCACCAGCATCGAGGGACACAGGGCTGCCAAGCAGGGCTGGGCAGGAAAGACCCACAGGTGCAGCTGAGGGAAAGGCGGAAGTTAGGGGGCTGGGGCCAGGGCCGTCTACGCCGGCCTCCTCTGAGAGGCTCATTAGGGTCCCCAGACCCTGGCTCTGCAGTCCCAGGGCCAACTCCCCAGTTGGAGAAAGGGCAGAGCTTGTCCGGGCACCAACCGCACGCATCCTCCTCAGGGGCCGTCCCCACCCAGGCTCCCCCGCAACCCCTCATTCCTCCCCAAGGTGAGAGGATAGTGAAGGAGGAGGGCGGCCCAGGAGTGGATGCAGGGAGACTGGGAGCTTCCTGGGGGGTCCGGGAGGTGGGGCACCCACGCCCCTATCCTACACCTGGCCTGCAGGCCTGGATGGGACAGCATGGGGGCAGGCAGGGGTCCCAGGCCACACTGTGTGTGCGAGGGTGTGTGCCTTGCGTGGAGCCCGGCA
Organism: Callimico goeldii; assembly: GCA_963573925.1. Taxonomy (NCBI): domain Eukaryota; kingdom Metazoa; phylum Chordata; class Mammalia; order Primates; family Cebidae; genus Callimico; species Callimico goeldii. The sequence continues at coordinate 6,810 of CAUYOR010098304.1, read as the reverse complement.
GCGTCCACTCCTGCCCGTTGGGGTGCCTCCATGTCTGGCTGTGTTCAGGAGCCAAGGCTGCAGCCCCTGCCCCCCTGCCTTCCCACTGCCCATTAGGGCGCTGCTGTGGGGGGTCTGGCAGCGGCCCCCCCACCCCACGCCCACACACGGTGTCTCGAAGGCCTCTTGGCCCCTGGCTGCTGGCCCTGTGCACACAGCCATTTTGAACCTCATTTCTAGCAGCAGGGCAGCTCCTTTGGCATGGAGTGTGCTGGTGCCCCGCCGCTCCCGTCGTGAGTGGGGGCACACCTGCTGCATCCCTTCCATCATGGTGGCTAGACCTGTTCTGGCCATTAGCGGCCAGCAGAGACGTCCACCCCGGTTGTGTCTGCCAGCCTGAGGCGGCACTGTGTGCTGGGCCTCCGCGGACACGGCCCTCCTGCCTCCTTCCAGAGAACAGCTCCTGTCTCCAGGAGGAGGTCTCGGGCATTTAGGGACAGGGCTAGCCTCCCGCTACCACCTCTGTGTGCTTGGCCTTGGCCACCTCTCCTCAGGAGCAAAGAGCTGGGCCAGACGTGGCTTACACTGGGGTGCAGGTCCACGATCCAGGGTCCTCGAGATTCTCAGTGGGAAGAGGGACCCCAGCGGCCAAGGAGGGTACAGGTTCCGTTATGTGGGACCCAGCCCGGCGGAGCTTCTTGGAGCGGAGCGGTCCCAGCCGCGGCGTGTCCCTCCCTGGCGGACCTGGCTGTGTCCGGCAAGCCCCACTCAGCCCTGAGCAGGCGGACTTGGCAGGCACCCTGGGTCTGGTCCCACTCTCACCAAATAGCATTTTGATGAGTTAAGTGTGAGAGAATTAAAAACAACCCGATTAAATTTCCTTTATAAATACACGTGGGTTTGGAAATCAAGGGGAAAGCGGCTTTGGGCCCGTAAAACGCTGCGTACACTTTCCCTGCAAGTGTGAGGGAAGGTGGCTGGCAGGTCCTCATCCCCGGACTCCCCGCTGAACCCAGCTGAGCCAGCCCAGGCCACGACCCAGGCCAGCTCTCATCCTACTCCTGGACCCGGTTCCCAGCTCGGACAGTGTAGACACAGGTCCACACAGGTGCACGCCCTGCCCGTCCCCACAACCCCGACACTTGCCAGTACGATGCCAGTGCCTTGGCGCAGACCTGCACACGATTGTCTCTTCCTTTTGACTGTTAGCCATATCAGCGATGCTGTGACTGTCCCCGCCGCACAGGCAGCAGGAGTCGCCCAGGTGGGCTGAGCAGTCAGCGGCAGGGCTGCCCTACTCACCAGGCTCGCGGCCTCTGTCACCCTTCCTGCTGTCACAGGTGTCACTCAGGCACTTGGGAACAACCTGACCTGCGGGGGTGGGGAGCCAAGGTCCTAAGCCCCCTGCCCGTGGGTCTGAGCTCCGAGGGAGGGAATCGGGGCAGCTGGGCCCCCAGTGATGGGGGAGGGGTCCAGGCAGTGGAACGTTTGAGGTCATTGGAAATGCAAACAGAATCATTAACAGCTTCCAAAAATAACCCAGCAAGCGCGAGGTTCCCAGGAGGTTCTGCCAAGCAGTGGAGCTTCGACTAGGAGGTACCTCTAAGGGAGCCTGGAGCAAGCAGGTCCAGGGCTGGTTGGTTGGGGGCAGCTGGGAGGTGGGGGCAGGGTGGGCTCTAGCAGGTAGGGTGGGCTCCAGCGGGTAGGGTGGGCTCCAGGGGGCAGGGAGGGCTCCAGTGGGTGCGCCTCAGGCCACTTCGGCTTCACCTGTAAAATGGGCCCCAGGAGGTGACAGCTGAGGCTCCACTATTCGCCCCACTCAAGCCCTGTCTTAAAGGCTCAATCTTAAGTCTCCGGTTTATTGGGATTATCGGCTGTGCGCCCTCACAGGTCAGGCAGCGAGCATCTAGGATCTTCTTTAATAGCTTTATGGGCGGACAGTTTTCTTATGAGAAATGGCCCCGTCTAAAGCATGCAGTGTGATGAATTTCAGCACAGTTGTGAGTCTGGGAAACTTCCCCACAATCAGGGTCACGAGAATCTCCACTGCCCCCCAGAAGTCTCCCCTGCCCCTCTGCCGGCTCTCCCTCTTGCTGCCCTGTCCCCAGATGACCGTGGAACTGCTGCCCCTTGCTGCAGACCCGTTGGGTTTCCGAGTCTCACTGGAGTGGGACCGCGTGCACTGGTGTCTCCTTTCTCTTCCTTTCCTCGGGTGGTCTTTCAGGGGCTGGTGGTGCAGCACCTGTCAGGGCCGAGGACCTCAGCTACTCCTCGAGGCGTGAGCCGCTGCTGAGGAATTCTTCCTGCTTTCGAGTGTTCATTCAAGTCTTCATTTCACTTGGCATTTAGAGTAGGTTTTTTCTGGGCGTGGAATTGTAAACCCACAGGTTCTGGTGTGTGGGGTTTCTTCCCTCTCAGGATAACACTGCAGTTCCACTGCCTCCTCCGGAGAAGCCTTCGCCCTCCCTCTGCAAGTAGCCCCTCTTCCTTCTCTGAGGCTGTGATCATGTCCTGGGCCTCGGCTTTGGGCAGCTTTATAACAAACACATTCTCTTCCCCCAGGTTAAGCCATTGACCCCCACAGCCTCTCTTTCAGGTTAAAAAAATAAACAACTGAGGCCTGGAAAGTGAGGTGGCTTTTCCAGGGCCACTGAGCGTCGGAATCTGGGCCACATACACCTCACTCCAGAGCCCACACCCACAGCTGCTCTGTCCCCTGGGTGGACTGTGCCAGGCCGGCCAGTGTGCAGGGGTCCTGGGTGGGGGCGCAGGCTCTGAGGACCCAGGCCCATTCCTTTCGCATTCAGAGAGGGAGCTGCTGGGGCCCCCTGGTCGATCCCGCTGTGGGCAGCAAGGGCCCTGGGAATGTATCCACACCCCGTCTACAGAGGTGAGTCTGGGGGGTCCTCAGCCCCCGAGTAGCAAGTGCTGTGCTGACGCATTTCAGTTTCCACGGTGATGTTTCCTTCCGTCCGTGTCCTTTCCTCTCACCAGCGGGGTGGGGCCCTGGCCTGATCAGGTGGTTTAGAAGAAAGCCTCATCTGTGGCCTCATTGGGGCCAGTGGGCTGAGGGACAGGCTACATCTGTCCGGGTGAGCAGGGCGCCTAGGCCACCCCCGGTAGGCAGCCTGTGGGTCAGGCGTGACCAGCTCTGTTGTCTTGCCCAAGTGCAGGGCTGCATGCCCAGCTGCACCTGCGCCTGTGGTGCCAGTGCCTGTGCCGTGAGACCTGGCAGGTGTGGGGTGGAAAGCAGACCCTGACCAGGGAGACACCAGTGTCCAGTGCTGTGAGGGAACCTGGGGCTCCAGCTTCCTCTTCGGGACCTTCCAGAGGGTCACCTAGCCTGGGGCACATGCCGGGTCCTGCCCCAGAGGGGCCGTCTGGGGCTCTGCAGAGCAGGCCTCTGCGGTAGAGTGCCATGCAGGCCTGCTGGGACAGGGTCTTCCCGGACTTTCTGGCTGGTTGTGAGCTCTGGGTGGGGTCGCGGGGACTGGGGGAAGGAGTTCTACACCCCCGCGAGGGGCAGCCCCAAGGCGGGGAGACAGCCCCTCTGGGGTCCCGGCCCTCACGTGGCCTCTTCTCGCTGACATGTCACTGCCTCTGCCAGGGCCAGGGCTGGGCTGGGGAAAGTTCACCCTCCTGCCAACCACAACTGGCAGCTCCGGTGAGAAGCGGGGAAGGCTTTCTGGGGCTGAGTTTACTTGATATTTCCCCGCTCTGCTGGGCTGGTTCCAGGGCTGCAGTAAGTGAAGAGGCGTCTTTGTTTCTTTAATTTCGCCCGTTGGAAAACGCCAGCATTAATATTTATGAGAAATGACCTAATATCCACGCTGCCTGCCCCGTGTTTGCTTAATGTATTTAATGTGATTTGGGGGCTGTGTGTACTTTTTAACTGCCTTGGCGAGGGGGGCCTGACCTATCTCCTCCCCATCCCCCTCCCTGGTAAAAAGGCAACATTCTCTTCAAGGTCTCAAAAGTTCATTTTTTTCAGTAGCTTTGGGAAGGCCTCAAGGCGTCCGGCTGGCCCAGGCCCTGGAGGGGTGGCCTCACCTGTCGCGGGCACCCGGGGCAGGGGGCTGGGGGTTCGCAGACCTTGCCATCCAGAGCCTGAGCTGGCACGCACAGGAGGAGTGGAAGCGGATTTCTCCAGGAAAGGAAGGAAAAGCATTTGAATGGTTTCTGAAAATAGCTCCTCCGGTAGTTATAAGATAGCAATTTAAATAAGTGCTTTCTGCCTGTTTCTCTTGAACATAAAAGTAATTGTTTTGCCCCAAAATAGATGGCCAGCTTCACTCTAACCTGGTCTTTCCCCACCATCCCTGTGCGCACCGCATTAGCTAATGTGCGCTTCAGGCGAGCCCACAAGGCCACCCAGGGGCCTGGGCCATTCGACCTGACCCCCGCCAGGCTATTGGCTGCACAGGAGCCAGGCCTTTGTAGCCAGAGAAATGCCAGCTCGAAATCCAGCTCCACCAATTAGAAGCTGTGTGACTTTGGACTCAAGTTTCGCCTCTCTGAGCCCCAGTTTCCTCAGGGACGACGTGAGAACAGGAGCATTGACAGTTTCTGGCTCACTGAGTCTTGTAAGGCTCAGAAAATGCAGCTGGTCTGTCCTTGACCTTTCTGCAAGGCAGTAGGTCCAGCCTCCAGCACAGTGGCTCAGAACCTGCCCCCCAACCGGGGCACTCACGGGGCTCTGCAGTGGGTCCTGGATGCTCCTTGGTCAGCCGGGAGCACGAGGCATCTTGTCCCTCCTGGCCCACGCAGATGCTGTATCCTGGACCCAGCCAGCCAGTCCCCTCAGAGAGCCAGAGGCCATAAAGTCAGGGTGCTCTGGACAGTGAGGGGCCTTGCCTGCCCAGGCATCACCATGCACCAAGACTGCCAGGACTGGCACCTCTGTGCCACCTCTCAGGTTCTGGAGCAATGGGCTCTCAGCAGCATGGTGTCTAGGGCACTCTAGCCTGGAGACGTGTGTCCCGAGAGCTCACATATGAGAAAGTAAAAGGGGCCGTGGAGAACCACCCCTCCCATACTAGAGGCGCTCCTCCTGGGGCTGAGATGGGCCCTGCGCTTCACCTGCTGGAGGAGATGGGGGAGGAGGATGACCAACCATGGCCATCCTGCTGGGGGTCCCATGGCCAGGGGTGGGAGCTATGTGATCCCCGAAACCCAACAGAGACAGAGGCTCAGTCCTTTTCTGGGTGACCAGGCAGGACCGCTGGCCAGTCACTCTCTGGGTCCAGTCATCAAGTGAATCATTCATTTGTTCCTGCAGCCACATTTCAGGCTTGCATGCTTTCCCATTTCACAGCCTGCAACACTGAGGCTTCCAGGCTTTCGGCAGGGGCAGCCCCTGGGCAGCAGGTGGAGCTGGGCTGAGAAGCTCCTTGGATCTGCCGCACGCCTGGCCTGGCCACTCAGCTGCATCCAGCCTCGGACCACAAAATGACAAAAAACAAAGCTACCGTTTCTCCCATTTCCAACGCATCGGCCAGGCAGCCTGGGGCTCGTCCTCCTCCAGATCCGCCAGTGTGGACACATCACCCACTGCCAAATGCCTTGGATGGCATCCCCCAGCCCTCTCCACCTCCGTCTTCTCTGTGGAGAAGGGGTCATGACAGCAGGCCACCCAAGGAGCCGGGTGGGGGCAGAGAGTGAGGGGCAAGGGGAGAAATGGGGCCGGGGGAGACCCTGGAAGGGACCCTGACCCTGTTGCTATAGCGCCTGGCAGCGGGCCCTGCTGTGCTCATCCAGAAATAAGGCCTCACGAGGAAATTTCCCCAATGCTGCCTGGTGGAATATGACGATGGGGCCTCCCACCCTGAGTGCTGGTGAGAGACACAGCCAGCTGCCGCCTTAGCCCGGCCCCTCAGCCTCTGGGGAGAGGACACCAGCACGCGTGATCAATCAGTCCCAACACTTCCCAACATGCTTCTCGAGTTACACGCCGCGGGGGTGATGTCATAGCGGCCGCCAGCCGGAGCTGGGAAGAAAGAGGCCCCTCTGTTTCAAACCCATGGGCCAGGACAGACCAGCTTCTTGGGCACTGGAATTTCTCCCCCTGCCTTGACTTCAGAAATGAGAGGAGTGCTGAAGCCTTTGAGGTTTCTTTCTTCAGATTTTGGAAGCTAAATATGCTTACTCTACAGTGAAAGAAATAGAAAATGTCCAAAATCTTACTTCAACATATTTTCTTCTGTTCCCATCACATACTTCTACTTACCTACTCACCAGCTCATTGATCCATTGAGCCTTCATTCCATCCATCCATCTATCTATCAACCTATCCATGCGTCTATCCATGCGTCTATCCATCCATCCATCCATCCATCATCCATTCACCATCCATCCACCATCCATCCATCCATCCATCCATCTACCATCCATCCATCCACCCATCCTCCATCCATCCACCATCCATCCATCCATCCTCCATCCATTCATCATTGATCTATCCACCATCCATCTTCCATCCACCCATCCTCCATCCATCCTCCATCCATTCATCATCCATCTATCCACCATCCATCCTTCATCCATCCATCCATCCATCATCTATCCATCCATCCATCCACCATCCATTCATCATCCTTCCATCATCCCTCCCTCCATCCATCCATCCACCATCCATCCATCCACCATTCATCCATCCATCCATCCACCATCCATTCATCATCCATCTATCCACCATCCATCCATCCATCCACCATCCATCCATCCTCCATCATCTATCCATCCATCCATCCATCCATCCATCCATCCATCTGTCATTCATCCATCCATTCATCATCCATCCATCATCCACCCAGCCAGCCAGCTATCTCTCAC
>CAUYOR010098302.1:0-19329 GCA_963573925.1 Callimico goeldii | reverse complement strand
TTCTTTTTTTTTTTGTTGTTTTTTGAGACGGAGTTTCGCTCTTGTTACCCAGGCTGGACTGCAATGGCTCGATCTCGGCTCACCGCAACCTCCGCCTCCTGGGTTCAGGCAATTCTCCTGCCTCAGCCTCCCGAGTAGCTGGGATTACAGGCACGCGCCACGGTGCCCAGCTAATTTTTTGTATTTTTAGTAGAGATGGGGTTTCATGTTGACCAGGATGGTCTCGATCTCTTGACCTTGCGATCCACCTGCCTCGGCCTCCCAAAGTGCTGGGATTACAGGCTTGAGCCACCGCGCCTGGCCCAAAGACGGATTCTTTACAATTTACACATAAGGCTCAGTGCGGCATCTCACACCTGTAATCCCAGCGGCATCTCACATCTGAAACCCCATCTCTACAAAAAATACAAAAAGTAGCTGGGCGTGGTGGCAGGCACCTGTAGTCCCAGCTACTTGGGATGCTGAGGCAGGAGAATCGCTTTACTTTGGGAGGCCAAGGTAGGTGGATCATGAGGTCAGAGGTTCGAGACCAGCCTGACCAACATGGTGAAATACCATCTCTATAAAAAAAAATACAAAAAAATTAGCCAGACATGGTGGCACGTGCCTGTAATTCTAGCTACTCAAGAGACTAAGGCAGGAGAATTGCTGGAACCTGGGAGATAGAGGTTATAGTTTGCCAAGATCGTGCCGGTGTACTCCAGCCTGGGTGGCAGGATGAGAAGGAAAAGAAAGAAAGAAAAAAAGAAAGAAGAGAAAGAGAGAGAGAGAGAGAGAAAGAAAGAAAAGTAAGAAAGGAGGGAGAAACAGAGGGAAGGAAGGAAGGAAGAGAGGAAGGAAGCAAGGAAGGAAGATATATAGGAAGGAAAGAAGGAAAAAAGGGAGGGAGGGAAGGAGAAAGCAGGCAAGCAAGCAGGCCTTTAAAAAAAATAGATCTTTTAGTCTGGTACATTGAGAAGGGCTAGATTAGAATTTCCAGTTAAAATTCAATGCACTGCAGCCTGGGTGACAGAATGAGACTGTCTTGGAAGAAAGGAAGAAAAGAGGGAAGGAAGGGAGGGAGGGAGAGAGGGAGGGAAGGAAAGAGGGAGGGGGGGAGGGAAGGAGGGAAAGAAGGGAGGAAGGGAAGGCAAGCCAGCCTTTTAAAAAATATATATATAGGCCGGGCACAGTGGCTCACGCCTGTAATCCCAGCACTTTGGGAGGCCGAGGCGGGCAGATCACAGGGTCAAGCCCATCCTGGCCAACATAGTGAAACCCCATCTCTACAAAAAATACAAAAATTAGCTGGGCGTGGTGGCAGGCACCTGTAGTCCCAGCTACTCGGGATGCTGAGGCAGGAGAATTGCTTTAACCTGGGAGGCAGAGGTTGTGGTGAGCTGAGATCATGCCACTGCACTCCAGCATGGGTGGCAGAGCAAGACTCTGTCTTAAAACAAAAAAAAATCCTTTAGCCTGGTACATTGAGAAGGGCTACAGTTAGAATTTCCAGTTAAAACACATCAAAATGATTTTGAGAAGGGGTCTCACTATGTTGCCCAGGCTGATCTAGGACTCCTGGGCTCAAGCTATCCTCATATTTCAGTCTCCCAAAGTACTGGGATTACATGCATGAGCCTCAACCTCTGACTGAATGATTTCTAGTATAAGTATGTCTCATGCAATCTTTTTTTTAAGACAGGATCTCACTCTATTGCCCAGACTGGAATACAGTGACATGATCTCGGCTCATGGCAGCCTTTACCCTCCGGGCTCAAGTGATCCTCCTATCTCAGCCTCCTTAGTAGCTGGGAATACAGATACGTGCCATCACACTTGGCTAATTTTTAATTTTTTTCTAAAGATGGGGTCCCACTTTGTTACCCGGACTGATCTCAAACTCCTGAGCTCAAGCAGTCTTCCTGCCTCGACCTCCCAAAGAGCTGCGATTACAGGTATGAAACGCCTCACTTGGCCCCATACATTTTTTTTTTTGAAACAGTCTCACTATGTCATCCAGGCAAAAGTGCAGTGGTGTTCTTTTGGCTCAGTGCAGGCTTGACCTCCTGACCTCAAAGAATCCTCCTGCCTCAGTCCCACAGATGGCTGGAACTAAAGGTGTGTACCACCACAGCAGGCTAATTTTTTATTTTTTATTATTTATTCTTTTTTTTTTTTCTTTTAGTAGAGACAGGGTTTCACCATGTTGGCCAGGATGGTCTCGATCTATTGACCTCGTGATCTGCCCACCTCGGCCTCCCAAAGTGCTGGGATTACAGGCGTGAGCCACCGCAGCCGGCCTTTATTTTATTTATTTTAAGAAATGGGGTTTCACTATGTTGGCCAGCCTGGTCTCAAACTCCTGACCTCAAGTGATCCACCAGTCTTGGCCTCCCAAAGTGTTGGGATTACTGGCGTGAGCCACCACGTCCTGCCTGCAATATCTTTGTTTTTTTTTCTTTGAGATGAAGTCTTACTCTGTCTCCAGGCTGGAGTGCAGTGGCAAGATCTCGGCTCACTGCAACCTCTGCCTCCTGGGTTCAAGCGATTCTCCTGCCTCAGCCTCCCGAGTAGCTGTAACTACAGGCGGGCACCACCGCGCCCGTCATTTTTTAAAAGCTATTTGTTACACAGGCCGCAATGGAAATTAACCTTACGGATGTTATCCTCAATCAAATCACACACACACACAAAGACAAATACTGTCTTCTGTGATTCTACTCATAGGAGGTTCCTAGAGTGGTGAAATTCGTAGAGACGGAAAGTAGAAGAGACTGGGGCTGGTTACTCAATGAGGCGGAATTTACGTTTCACAAGATGAAACCGAACGATTGCTATGATGGTGGCGCAACAATGTTGTGAACATACTTGACGTCACTGAACTGTACACTTAAAAATGGTTAAGTGGCCGGGCGCGGTGGCTCACACCTGTAATCCCAGCACTTTGGGAGGCTGGGGCGGGTGGATCACAAGGTCGGAAGTTCAAGATCAGCCTGGCCAATATGGCAAAACCCCATCTCTACTAAAAATACAAAAAAAATTAGCCGGGCGTGGTGGCGCGCACCTGTAATCCCAGCTACTCCGGAGGCTGAAGCAGGAGAATTGCTCGAACCCAGGAGGCAGAGGTTGCGGTGAGCTGAGATTGCGCCACTGTACTCTAGCCTGTCAACAGAGTGAGACTCCGTCTCAAAAAAAAAAAAAAAAAAAAGGTTAAGTCAGGTGCAGTGATTCATGCCTGTAGTCCCAGCTACATTTGGGAGGCTGAGGTGGGAGGATGACTTGAGCCTGGGAGTTCCAGGCTGCAGTGACCCATGACTGTGCCTGTGAATGGCACTGCCGTTGTGCTCCATCGTGGGCAACGTAGGAAGACTGCATTTTTTTTTCTATTTATTTGTTTATTTTATTTTATTTTATTATTTTTTTGAGACGGAGTTTCGCTCTTGTTACCCAGGCTGGAGCTCAATGGCACGATCTCAGCTCACCGTAACCTCCGCCTCCTGGGTTCAAGCAATTCTCCTGTCTCAACCTCCCGAGTAGCTGGGATTACAGGTGTGTGCCACCATGCCCAGCTAATTTTTGTATTTTTAGTAGAGACGGGGTTTCACCTTGTTGACTAGGATGGTCTTGATCTCTCGTGATCCACCCGCCTCAGCCTCCCAAAGTGCTGGGATTATAGGCGTGAGTCACCACTCCTGGCCTATTTATTTATTTTAAAGATGGGGTTTCACCATGATGGCCAGGCTGGTCTTGAACTCCTGACCTCAGGTGATCCACCCACCTTGGCCTCCCAAAGTGCTAGGATTACAGGCGTGAGCCACCGTGCCCGGCCAAGACTGCATCTTTATAAAAAAAATTTTTGGCTGGGCGCGGTGGCTCACGCCTGTAATCCCAACACTTCGGGAGGCCGAGGCGGGCAGAACAGGGGGTCAGAAGTTTGAGACCAGCCTGACCTACATGGCAAAACCTCATGTTTACTAAAAATACAAAAATTCGCTGGGCGTGGTGGTGCGTGCCTGTAATTCCAGCTACTCAGGAGGCTGAGGTAGGAGAATCTGTTGAACCTGAGAGGCAGAGGTTACAGTGAGCTGAGATGACACCACTGCACTACAGCCTGGGCAACAGAGTGAGACTCCATCTCAAAAGAAAGCACATTTTCTTTTGGCTGGGCTCCGTGGCTCACACCTGTCATCCTGGGTTTTACCATGTTGGCTTTGGGAGGCTGAGGTGGGAAGATCACTTGATATACCAGCCTGGGCAACCTAGTGAGACCCCATCACTACAATTTTTTTTTTTTTGAGACGGAGTCTCACTCTTCTGCCAGGCTGGAGTACAGTGACAAGATCTTGGCTCACTGCAACCTCCCACTCCCCATTTCAAGCAATTCTTCTGCCTCGGCCTTCTGAGTAACTGGGATTACAGGCGCCCGCCACCACGCCCAACTATGTTTTGTATTTTTAGTAGAGACAGGGTTTCATCATGTTGGCCAAATTGATCTTGGAACTCCTGACCTTAAATGATCCACCTTCTTTAGCATCCCAAAGTGCTGGGATTACAGGCATGAGCCACCACACCTAGCCCTTTTCTTTTTTCTTCTTTTTTTAGAGATGGTAGTCTCACTGTGGCGTCAGGGCTGGTCCTGAAGTCCTGGACTCAAACAATCCTCTTGCATCAGATTCCCAAAGAGCTGGGATTACTGCGTGAGCCACCACAGCCAGCCAAAAAAAAATGCATCATTATTTTTTGAGATGGAATTTTGCTTTGTCACAAGGCTGGAGTGCAGTGGCTTTATCTCGGCTCACTGCAACCTCTGCCTTCTGGGCTCAAGCAATTCTCCTGCCTCAGCCTCCCGAGTAGCTGGAACTACAGATGTACGCCACCACACCCAGCTAATTTTGTAATTTTAGTAGAGACGGGGTTTCACCATCTTGGGCAGGATGGTCTCGATCTCTTGACCTCGTGATCCGCCCGCCTCGGCCTTTCAAAGTGCTGGGATTACGGGCATGTACCAACACGCCAGGGCAAAAAGTGTATTTTTTTTTTTTTTTTGGGACGGAGTTTCGCTCTTGTTACCCAGGCTGGAGTGCAATGGCGCAATCTCGGCTCACCGCTACCTCCGCCTCCTGGGTTCAGGCAATTCTCCTGTCTCAGCCTCCCCAGTAGCTGGGATTACAGGCACACGCCACCATGCCCAGCTAATTTTTTGTATTTTTAGTAGAGACAGGGTTTCACCGTGTTGACCAAGTTGGTCTCGATCTCTCGACCTCGTGATCCACCCGCCTTGGCCTCCCAAAGTGCTGGGATTACAGGCTTGAGCCACCGCGCCTGGCCCAAAAAGTGTATTTTTAAACATAACTACCTGCCAGGAATGGTGGCTCACATCTGTAATCCCAGCACTTTGAGATGTCAAGCCGGGTGGATCATGCAGGAGATTGAGACCATCCTGGCTAACACAATGAAACTCCATCTCTACTAAAAATGCAAACATTTAACCGGGCATCGTGGCATGGTGCCTGTAGTCCCAGCTACTCAGGTGTCTGAGCCAGAAGACTTGCTTGAATCAGGGAGGCTGAGGTTGCAGTGAGCCAAGACTGTGCCACCCCGCTCCAGCCTCGGTGACAGAGTGAGACACCATCTCAGAAAAAAAAAAAATAACTACCATGCCATTATCACCACCAAGAAAATTAAGAATAGCTCCTTTCTATCATATAATGCCCAGACATATTCACATTTCCCTGGTGGTCTCAAAAATGTCCTCTTACTGTTCCTGATGACACCTTTGATGTCTTTTATTTTTTCAAGTACAATTTCCATTTTATTTTTCTCCAGAGAATAGTTATCTTCAGTCTTTTACTCAGCTCCTTACATGGGTTTTGGTGGGGGTTGTGGGGCAGCACCCGCAGGTCTAAATCGGGGTGGGGGTGTTCGGTCCTTGCGGGCTTCACGAGATCGATTCCTGACTACTTTGCTGTGAATTGCACAACTCACACAGTAATGTAGCTTCACATAGAGCTTGGGAAGTACATAGGCATCAAAGACACTCGCTTCAGAAATATCCCTGACTGCTGTGGCCTCCACCATGTTTCGAATGATGAATTTCTTAATGGCCTTATCCTTGGGCACGCAACGGGCACAATTCGTGCAGCGAATAGGCTGAACATGGCCGCGGCCCTTTTTGGCACGACCGTTGTTCCTTCTTTTCTTTGTCATCTTGGAAGCTCGCAGCGGAGAAAAACTGATGTCTTTCTATAATGCCATCTGCCCTAACACAGATTTCTTTTACTGATTATATTGTGTTTTCACCCAGTCTCCCCCCAGAAACTGATGAGTATGAGCCCTATGAGGTGAAAGAAGTTTGCTTCCTCATTGCAGGTACACAGCTGACTCTGAAGAAACATTGAAGGAGAAAATCATTATGACACCTGCCTTTAACTGAAATAGTGTGTGTGTGTGTGTGTGTGTGTGTGTGTGTGTGTGTGTGACGGAGTCTCGCTCTGTCACCAGGCCGGAGTTCAGTGCTGAGATCTTGGCTCACTACAGCTTCTACCTCCCGGGTTCAAGTGATTCTCCTGCCTCAGCCTCCTGAGCAGCTGGGATTACTGGCGCCCTTAGAGACAGGATTTCACCATGATGGCCAGTCTGGTCTTGACCTCCTGACCTCAAGTGATCTGCCAGACTTGGCCTCCCAAAATGCTAGGATTACAGGCGTAAGCCACTGCAACTGACCCCCAATTCCCTTTTTTTGAGGCTTAACTGTCACTTTATCTTTCTTTGCAGAATGCACAGCCCAAAGATGCCACTATTAACTGGTTTCTCTCTGTCTTGCCCGACAAAGAGGATCCCCAGGTCCCAGTCAAGTGCATTGTATTCAACAGCTCCTAGATAAGGTGCATGGGCTGGGGATGGGGCAGGGGGGTGGCGGGGAAGGGCGGTCAGGGACCAAAACAGGACCAGATCGTGGGGGGCTCCAATGCCTCACATTGAATTGGGACTTTATCATGTAAGGTCTGAGCAGACAGGGAAGGTTCGTTTTGTGTTTGTTTTGTTTTAGGCAGGATCTCTCTCAGTGGCCCAAGCTGGAATGCAGTGGCTTCAACACAGCTGACTACAGCCTGGACCTCCTGGGTTCAAGCAATCCTCCCGCCTCAGCCTTCCAAGTAGCTGAGACTATACAGGCACGGGCCACAACTCTCACCTAATTCATTTATTTATTATTTTTTTGACACCAAGTTTTGCTTTTGTTGCCCAGGCTGGAGTGCAATGGCTTGATCTCAGCTCACCACAGCCTCCAACTTCCGGATTCAAGCGATTCTCCTTGCTTCAGCCTCCCGAGTAGCTGGGATTACAGGCACGTGCCACCGCGCCCGGCTAATTTTGTATTTTTGGTAGAGACGGGGTTTCTCCGTGTTGGTCAGGCTGTGGTCTCGAGCTCCCGACCTCAGGTGATCCACTCGCCTCGGCCTCCCAAAATGCTGGAATTACAGGCGTGAGCCATCGCGCCCGGCAACAATTTTAAAAAAAATTTTTTATAGAAAACATGGTTTGCCATGTTGCCCAGGGTGGTCTCCAACTTCAATCAAGCAATCCTCCCACCTGATTCTCCGAAAGTGCTGGGATTGCAGGCGTGAGCCACCGCGCCCAGCTTAGGTTGAGCAGCGAACAGGTCAGGGCCCAGTACTTTCTCTGTGAGGTTCAGTCAGCCTGTCCCTCTCCCATCAACGTTTGTCACCGTTTGTGGAGCGCCACGGAAAGCGCCAGACAAGGTACTGTAGCCAATCTAGAAGCGCGCTCGTCGCCCTGGCAACGTAGTCCGGCAGAACCACAGAGACGCGGCTCCGGCGTACAGAGCGTCCGCCCCGGGCCCGCGAGGCACCGAGCAGTAGAGATGCACGCCGGGCTAATTGTCACGTGGCTGGTGTCGGAAAGGCGGGACTTCCGGCGGCCCGGTATTTTTTTTCCGGTGGTTGGTCCTGGGCGGCCCCTCCCCGACTGGGCCCCGTGCCCCCCGCCCCTGCGGCCCCCCGCCGCCGGGCCAGCCGCCACCATGAAGAAATTCTTTCAGGAGTTCAAGGCCGACATCAAGTTCAAGGGCGCAGGACCCGGTCAGAAGCTCACGGACTCCGTGGGGTGCGTGAGGATCGCTGGGGCTTGAGGCCCTGAGGGGCGGGGACGGCCGGGGAGAGAGGTCTGGGGCCTCGAGGTGCGCGGGAGATCGGAGGGCGAGGGGCTGAAAGCGGCGGCGGCGACGAATGAGGGAAAGGGGAGAGGTGCCGGGGGCGGGGCAAGTGGGGCCTAGGTGGGCGTCGTGGGCGTCAGGGGGAGGGGAGAGCGGAGAGCGATCTGGGGGCGGGGCAGGAGGGCGTGTGGGAGGGACCCGGGGGCGGGTCGGGAAGAGGCGGGGGGAGGGGAACTTGCGTAGGGGGCGGTGCAAGGGGCCAGGAGGGTAGTTGTCAGTGGCCGGACTTCGGAGGCTGTGGCGGGGGTCTAGTGCGACGGGGCTGCAGCAAGTTGGGAGTCAGTGGAGCGACCCTGAGGGAAAAAAAGGATGATGAGTCCGGAGGCGGGTGGTGAGGGAGAGGTCTGGGGACCCGGCTGGTTCTGAAGCGGCCCGGACGATTTGGGGGAATTTGGGTGACCAGGGATGGGAGCTGAGCGTGGAGGACACACACCTGTGGGATGGGGTGGTGGGGAGTAATTTTGAGGCATCCATGGGAAGAGGGGATGTGGGCTTGGGATCTGGAGCACATGGGAGGTTGAGGACAGACTAGGAAGTCTGGAAGGCCAGGGAAGTGGTGGTGGGCAGAGTCGTCAGTGACCTGGGAGGTCCCTGCAAATTGGGAGTGAAGGACTGAGGAAAGTGTGCGAGGAGAGTGGAGGTGAAGGACTGACAGATGGTGGTGGGAGAGGAGGGAAAGGAGGTAGCTGCCAGGCCTACTTCTGGATTGTCTAGGGAAGACTTTGAGAGAAGGGCCTGGGCAGGGCTAAGCCAGCTGGCACATGGAAGAGGTGGAACCGGGGACGGTGTGAGGCTGAGGGCTGCTGGGTTGAGAACAGGGAACCTGGAGAACTGGGGCCACTGCAGGGAGCTGGCTGGCCAGGGAGTGGTGGGGACCGATGGAGAGGGAAGGGGAAGGAGGTCAGCCAAGCTGCCAGTGCAGGGGTCTATAAGCAACAATGGAAGGGATTGTGAAGAGGTGGGGGCTGGGAAGGAGTAGGAGATGCAGTGAGGTGGCAGGAAGTGCGGGTCAGGGAATCACGGTCAGTGGGTTGGTGATGGAGGGAGGGCCATAGTGAGGATGTCGGGGTTCCTGGGGGACAGGCTGAGCAGGAAAACAAAGGAGGGAGAGGGGTCAGGGACAGAGGGGTCAGGGAGAGAGGTGGGCAAATAGGGGGAGCTCTTCATTGATTCAACCAATAGTGGGTGAACGAGGTACTGGAGCCACTGGGGCTGGGCGTGACAGGAAGGATCCAGGGTGTGAGGGCGATGGCTGGATCGGCCCAGAGCCCAGGCATAGAGGGGAAGATTGGAGGGGCGGGGCGGGCGGGAAGGGAAGGGAAGGGAAGGCGTGCAGAGGTCCCTTTTGGAGTGATACTGGATATCCAGGGTGTGTGGGGCGGGTGGGCACCAAGTCCTGTTTTGGGCTGCAGTGGCGGACAGGACAAGGCCGCTGCTTTCCCAGGGCTCACCACCTAGTGGGAGCCGACGGACAAATAAACCAACACGCCTGGGATGGGAGCTCAGGCAGTGCCCGGGGCCTCGAAATAGGGTGAGCAGGGACCGCCAGGTGGTCTGGGAAGGCCTCTGCCAGGACAGCGAGGCTTCAGCCGTGAGGAAATCAGCCCCCTCCTTCTCTCCCTGTGGTAGCCCTAGCCTTTTCCAGACCCCCTGACCTCCTCCCACCCACCAGGAGAACATTCTGGGCAGAAGGCGCAGACAGTGCACGGCCGCACAACGGGGAGCAGTTGGGGTGTGGGAAGAACGGCAGGGAGCCCAGGGGAGATGGGGCCAGGCCAGGAAGGGCTCTCTGGGCCGAAGGAGGCTTTAGGATTTTGCAGTGGGAGGACATCGTGCAGTGGAGTGACGCTGACGTTCCCTGAATGAGGTTCCAGAAGGGTCCCTGTGACTGCCCGGGGGAACAGGGCCCACAGCTGATTGGGGTGAGGTACCCTGGGAAATCCTGTTTTGTTGGAAAGACCTAGATATGGGATGGGGCCAGGGTGGGTCTTCATGAGTCATCTCTTCCACCCAATCTGCTCAGCTGCAGGAGGACAGGATAGGCAGGGGTGGGCACGAAGCAGGTTCCGGAAGCCTCCAGACGAGGAGGGAGGGCTTCCCGGGAATCTGAGCAGAGCCAGAGGAGTACAGGGCTTGAACTGAGAGCCTGGTCTCCCAGAAGTTTTTGTAGATCTATAGCATGGAAAGTGACAGCTCCTGAATTCACGGGAGGGGCCTGAGGAGATGGGCGAGACAGACACATCCGAGCAGGTTGGGAGAAAGGGCTGCTGTGCCAGGTCACTGTGCTCAGAGGATTATGGAATCCTCTTTGGCGTAGGGCTCCACAGGGCGGGGCCGCGATTACCTGAGCTCTTTGTTCTTGCACAGCCCTGAGCCTGGCATGGAGTCACGTGGCCAGGGCGAGGCTGCTTCTGTTGTCAGCTGACCCCAGGGTCTTGACACAAGGGTGGCGTGGCATGGGGTACATCACCTGGACTTCTCAACAACCCTCTTGGGTTTGGGAACGGGATGGTGAGACCTCCCTGACAGCTTGTTAGGAGGAGTAGTCAACCAACACAGCCGACCAGCTCACAGCAGGGGCACAGCACAGTAGTTGCTTAGCAAGCTGTGACCTGAGAGTGCAGGCTCTTAGGCAGGGAGGGAGGGAGGGAGGATGTGATAGTCTCCTCAATTCCTGAAGATGTAGGCTGCATGCCTGTAATCCCAGCAGTTTGGGAGGTCACAGTCGGAGGATCATTTGAGACCAACAGTTTGAGACTAGCCTGAGCTACATAGTCTCAATAGATTAACCAGGCTCATGCCTGTAATCCCAGCACTTTGGAAGGCTGAGGCAGGCGGATCACCTGAGGTCGGGAGTTTGAAACCAGCCTGACCAACATGGAGAAACTCCATCTCTGTTAAAAATACAAAATTAGGCCGGGTACAGTGGCTCATGCCTGTAATCTGAGCACTTTGGGAAGATGAGGTGGTGGATCACGAGGTCAGGAGTTCAAGACCAGGCTGGCCAATATGGTGAAACCTCGTCTTTACTAAAAATGCAAAAATTAGCCAGGTGTGGTGGCAGGTGTCTGTAGTCCCAGCTACTCGGAAGGCTGAAGCAGAGAATTGCTTGAACCTGGGAGGCATAGGTTGCAGTGAGCCGAGATCGCACCATTGCACTCCAGCCTGGGCGACAGAGTGATTCCGTCTCAAAAACTAAATAAAGAAAAATAAATACAAAATTAGCCAGGCATGGTGGTGCATACCTATAATCCCAGCTACTTGGGAAGCTGAGGCAGGAGAATCGCTTTAACCTGGGAGGCGGAGATCACGCCATTGCACTCCAGCCTGGGCAACAAGATGGAAACTCTGTCTAAAAAGAGGAAAAATTAGCCAGGATACACTCAGTCTCCCTCGGTCTGTCCCCAGGGAAAAGGCCCTCAAAGAGAAACCCACCCAGCCAGCCCCCAGGCAGCCCCGCCAGGGACCCACCAATGAGGCACAGATGGCAGCCGCTGCCGCCCTGGCCCGGCTGGAGCAGAAGCAGTCCCGGCCCTGGGGCCCCACGTCACAGGACACCATCCGAAACCAGGGTGAGCTGCGGCCCCCTCAGGCCCAGGTGGACGCTGCTTGTGGGTCCCAGCCCTGGTGCAGAAGTCACATGAGCAACTATGGGGTTGTGAGGGTCACCCTTGGGAGTGGCCCCCCGAGGGCAGGGGAAGGGTGGCTTCTGGGGCAGGGGAGCAGAGACTTGCAGCAGAAACAAGGGCTGCCCAGGCAGTGGAGTGCTGGCTCAGGCCGAGGGGTGGGTGCAGACCAAGCCCCACAGGGGCCCGGAACAGGTATGCTTGGCTCACAAGCCACCCCAGGAATGAGGGGCTTGGTCCAGGGGAGAGGCCTGCACAGCATCCCGTCCTGCCTCTCCCTGCTTGGCTTCCAGTGAGAAAGGAACTTCAGGCAGAAGCCACCGTCAGCGGGAACCCCGAGGCCCCAGGGACCAACGTGGTAAGAACAGCCACTGGTGGCAGTGTCCCATGCCCATGGGTGGGGACGGCTTGACTGTCACACAGGAGATGTGGCCTCTGCCCTTGGGGCTCTGGGACAGTTGGGAAACCTTACCTTGACAGGCGGAGGCGGGTTGTGGTGAAACACAGTGCTATGCGGGACCTGCCGAGGCTTCCCAGCTCAGGCCTGGAGAAGTGGACCTCGTGCGAAGTAGCCCAGTGGTCCCTCCCATTAACCCCTTAAGGGCACATCCAGTTACAGCTCCCACTTTTCAGAAAGAGAACGGGGGTTGAGAGGTGAAAGCAGTTGTCATCTCCTACACCTCAGAACCAGCAAAGGCAGGACCAGGACCAGAACCAGTCTGTGACTTCAGAGGTCGTACCCTAGTGCTGCACTCTCCTGCCTGCCTTGGAGGTCAAGGGGCTCTGTGGAGATGGGTAATCAGGAAGGCCTGCCTGTAGGAGGTGGGCCTTGAGAGCTCCGCTGAAAGGAGTTCTAAGCAGCTTGACCTTCGAGGATTCAGTGAATTTTAGCCCGGCAAGGACCTTAAAGATGGCCTAGAAATGAGGCTCAGAAGTCAGGCCTCGTCCAGGGTGCTGTGCCACACAGAGCCCCTTCCTCACCAGCTTGGGGACAGGACCAGCAGGAGCCCAGCTGCCATCTGTTAAGTGCTGCTGTGTGTCAGAAGCTGCTCTATGCCAGGCGCGGTGGCTCACGCCTGTAATCCCAGCACTTTGGGAGGCCCAGGCGGGTGGATCATGAGGTCAAGAGATCGAGACCATCCTGGTCAACATGGTGAAACACCGTCTCTACTTAAAAACACAAAAAATTAGCTGGGCATGGTGGCGCGTGCCTGTAATCCCAGCTACTCAGGAGGCTGAGGCAGGAGAATTGCCTGAACCCAGGAGGCGGAGGTTGCAGTGAGCCCAGATCATGCCATTGCACTCCAGCCTGGGTAACAAGAGCAAAACTCTGTCTCAAAAAAAAAAAAAAAAAAAAGAAGCTGCTCTGTGCTGTTTACTTTGTTTAGTTCTGAGCAGACCCCACAGGGACATTTGACATACCAGGGGACAGACTCAGGGATTCAGTCACTTGGCCAGGGTGTCTCCCATGGCCTCCAAGTAGAAAGGACAGTGTGGGGGCTAGAGATGTTGGCTCTATGGCCCACACTCAGGACTGTGGCACTTGGCGGGGGTCGGGGTGGCCTCTGTCCATACCAGATGCGGACACTTTCACTGCCCCAGGTATCTCAGCCCAGAGAGGAAGGCTCTGCCCTCCTGGCCGTGCCTGGCGTCTACTTCACCTGTCCACTCACCGGCGCCACCCTGAGGAAGGACCAGCGGGACGCCTGCATCAAGGAGGCCATTCTCTCAGTGAGTGGTGCGCGCTCCTGTAGTCCCAGCTACTCGGGAGGCTGAGGCAGGAGAATCACTTGAACCCATGAGGCGGAGGTTGCAGTGAGCCGAGATTGCGCCACTGCACTCCAGCCTGGCGACAGTGAGATTTCGTCTCCAAAAAGAAAGCCAGAATGTGAGGCACCGTTCTTCGAGGTCCCACTGGCTGCCAAGGCCCCTGGATCTAGTCTGGAGAAGGCGGAAGGGCAGCCTTGAGTTCTGCTCCATCCTGCCTGTGTCACCTCTGCCCTGGGGTTCGGGCAGGACTGGGGTTTTCAAGGGTCTCTTCCTTTCTGTGATGAGCACACAGCTGGGGCTGTTCCACGCCACTGCTCTGCCTTCCTTGAACACCTTAACCCGGGCAGCCGAGGGCCATGTGGTCCGGGCTCTCTGAGCTGCTTTCCCTGCTTCCCTCCTCCCAGCGCTTCTCCACCGACCCAGTGGCCGCCTCTATCATGAAGATCCACACGTTCAACAAGGACCGGGACCGGGTAAAGCTGGGCGTGGACACCATCGCCAAGTGAGTACACGGCCCCTTTGCCCTCCCCGGCCCTCCATCACCACAGCCCCCCTCCCACTGGGGCTGTCACCCACTCTGGCCCCCTTGTGACCTGCTGAGGTGGGCCGGGAAGGTACACAGGCCAAGAGTGAGGCAGCTGTACCGAGCCTTCAGGGAAAGGGCTGGTCTTCTTTGGGCCTCAGTTTACCCATGTGCAAAATGAAGGTGTTTAAGGAATCAGGGGTTCCCCACACTGGCTTCTGTGGATCACATGGGGAACCTGTAGAGGACGCAGGGTCCCACTCCACTCTCAGCATCCAGGCAGGCCTGCAGGTCCACGCTGCCCGCTGGCCCCGAGGGAGCACCCCACAGGAGCCCCACTGCTGACGCTGTGGCTCCCCAGCTCTGGCTCTGTTCCGACAGCTGTGTGGCTCCCCCACCACTGTGTTAATTGGTGTCCTGGGTTGGTGGGACAGCAAGGGGTTCCTTGGGGCTCTTGCTGGCACTAGAGGTGGCCTCCAAGGGGTGTCCAAGGTATGCCTCCCACCCCAGAGATGGCCTCCCTCTCTGGGGTCACTTGACCATTTCTTCCCTCTGAGTAGAGGCCGAGTGTGGTTGAGCTGCTGTTCCCTGGGGCAGGAGGCAGAGGGGCCTGGCAAGCAGGCTGGGCTGTGCCCTGCTAACTCCTCTGCCTACCCCAGGTACCTGGACAACATCCACCTGCACCCCGAGGAGGAGAAGTACCGGAAGATCAAGCTGCAGAACAAAGTGTTCCAGGTGGGCGTGCCTCCTGTTCGCCAGGCCAGGCTGCGGGTGGGGGGGCCGGCCTGCAGGAGCCGGTGGTGGCCCACGACGAGCAGTGCTCTCCCTGGAGGAGCCAGCAAGAGTCGAGCCACCAGCAGTGAAGGAGTTGGCCGGTAGAGGGTAGTAGGACAGGGCAGGGAGTTTGATGCACCAGTTACCCCAAATCAACAAATTCCGCCTCTGCTTGCCCATGTCCTTTTCCTCTTCTTCGGTTGGGCTTATCTGGGAACACGGCGGCCCTGGGAGGCTTTTCATGCAAACACGGTTGTGTGGCTCTTCTGGGTAGGTGGCAGGGTCTGCAGCCCTGGCCCATGTTAGCCTCGCATCAGGCCCTCGCAGTACCAGGCTCCTGAGCCTCGCTCTTCGTGCATGGTTGTGACTTTTCCCTCTGTGGAGCTGATGGAAACTCCACAGCCTCTACCTTAGGAAAGCAGGTTTGCAGCAGCACTGAAACAGCCATCCAGGGGTCAGCAGCTGCCCCCAATAGCAAGAGGCGGGCCCCTGGATGGGGTGGGGAGTGGTCAGGCCATGGAAGAAGCCAGGGGACCCAAGTTATCCCCATCTTCACCCCCAGGAGCGCATTAACTGCCTGGAAGGGACCCATGAGTTTTTTGAGGCCATTGGGTTCCAGAAGGTGATGCTTCCCGTCCCAGATCAGGGTAAGCCGACAGGGCCTGGCTGACTGGGAATGGGGGCAAGGGGCTGCGGGGCAGGAGGGCCCAGTTTGAGGTCTCCCTGCTGCAGAGTGACACCCATGTCCTGCTACACCGTAGAGGACCCCGAGGAGTTCTATGTGCTGAGTGAGGCCACCCTGGCCCAGCCCCAGAGCCTGGAGAGGCACAAGGAGCAGCTGTTGGCCGCAGAGCCTGTGCGTGCCAAGCTGGACCGGCAGTGCCGCGTCTTCCAGCCCTCGCCCCTGGCCTCACAGTTCGACTTGCCTGGGGACTTCTTCAACCTCACGGCTGAGGAGATCAAGCGGGAGCAGAGGCTCAGGTGGGCCTGGTATCTGCCGGGGGTGGGGGAACCTGGGCCAGCCAGCCTGACCTGGCCTGTATGTGCAGGTCCGATGCGGTGGAGCGGCTGAGCATGCTGCGGACCAAGGCCATGCGGGAGAAGGAGGAGCAGCGGGGGCTGCGGAAGTACACCTACACGCTGCTGCGCGTGCGTCTCCCTGATGGCTGCCTCCTGCAGGGTGAGCACCGGTGACGCCCGGGGAGGGTGGCTCGGGTCGGCAGGGGTCCCTGGGCCTGACCCGCTCTCACTCTCCTGATCCCCAGGGACCTTCTACGCCCGGGAGCGGCTGGAGGCAGTGTATGGGTTCGTCCGGGAGGCCCTGCAGCACGACTGGCTGCCTTTTGAGCTGCTGGCCTCGGGAGGGCAGAAGTTGTCAGAGGACGAGAACCCGGCCTTGAACGAGTGCGGGCTGGTGAGTGTGGGCCAGCCGGAGCGCTGCTGACCCCATGTCTATGTGGGTTCTACTGGAACCCGCACAGACCCCCAGGAGGGAGGCTCCTTGTTCTCAGAGCAGAGGACCTGGGCAGGTCCCTGGGTTTGAATCTCACCTTCCCACTTACTGGCAGCATGGCCTTGAGCAAGTCCATAACTACTTCATGCCTCAGTTTCCCACCTGTAAAATGGGAGCCGTGACGCATATTAGCTGGTGCAGTGGGTTTAGGTTTAGGTCCTGGGAGTCCCCTGAGGGACAGAGCAGGAGGCCTGGATGGGAGCCACAGCCTCCACTGGCTGCGGCGTCCCTGAGCCCAGGTTGCCCGCTGAGGACCCTGCTGTGGGAAGAGCCGACTGCTTGGCCACACGGAGACAGTGACAGCCTGCCCCTACTGCAGGTACCCTCTGCCCTCCTGACCTTCTCGTGGGATGTGGCCGTGCTGGAGGACATCAAGGCCGCTGGGGCCGAGCCAGACTCCATCCTGAAACCTGAGCTCCTGTCAGCTATTGAGAAGCTCTCGTGAAATAAAAGCAGGGTTGGCCTCAGCCCTGTGGGTCTGTCTCATGCTCTCCCTGTCCCTGTCCCTACTGCCCCAGGGCCTCCAAGCCATCTCTGGAAAGACTTGCTCTTCCCCATGGGCAAGGGAAAGGTGTCGGTCGGCTGTGGAGCCATGGAACTGGGCCCCGTGGCAGAGCCTCCAGCCCCCAAGGGAGAGGCCTGGCGACACCACCAAATCAAAGCCCTCCCTAGCTGCGCTAACTGTGTCATGAAACCCCTGGGCAGACATACGGGCGTCTCCCTGGACAGGAGAGCAGGCCCATGACACAGGTCCTGTTCCCGTGTGCCATGGGTGGCAGCAGCTGCACCCGACGCTGGGGCTGGTCTGTGGATGTGGGTGACGACAGCAGGAGGGGGCACTAGCCTTCCAGCACAGACCTGCAGTTACTAAATTATGAACCCAAATAAACGGTGTTTGAATATGGTTTCCTGGTACTTTGTTCAAACCATGGGACACAGGTCAGGCTCAGCTGCTGCGGAGTGGACAACACATGGGGGCTGGGCATGGCTCCCTGCCAAGGCAGCACCAGGCAGACACCTGCTCTCCGGCCAGTGCCTGGCCACAAGTGCCTGCCGAGCCTCCCCTGCCTGGGGAGGAAGTTCCATGGGTTAGCGGAGGCTGTGCTGTGCCCACAAAGGCCCAGTCCCTGTGGGCCTCCCCCACCCTGGGAGGTGAGTGTGTCACAGGCCTGGCTTCACTGTGGCTAGTGGGGCAAAGACAGTCATCTCTTATTCCTGGAATCTGTAGATGTGTGACTTTATCTGGAAAGAGGGTTGGTGGGTATGATGAATGATTTTGAGCTGGGAGATGGTCCTGGGTGGTCTGGGGCCCAGTGTCCCCACACAGTCCTCATGAGAGGTGGTGGGTGAGTCAGAGAGAGACTGAAAGAGGCTGCACCGTGGCTGTGAAGGTGGAGGAAGGGCCCCCGAGCCAAGGGATGTGGTGCCTCGGTGCTGGGAAAGCTTCCAGGAGGGCCCGGCCCCACCCACAGCTTGATGTTAGCCTGGCAAGGCATGCATGCATTCTGACCCCAGAGCTGTGAGATGGTGACAGTTGCTTTAAGCCACTAGGTTTGTGGTCCAGCAGCCCCAGGGTACACAGGGACTGCCCTGTGGTGTGGAAGGCATGCGTGCCTGGCTCCACTGCTGACGATGCAGATCTGCACCAGGGGTAGGTGGCCAGGGCGTGTTTTCATACCCCTGACCTTGCATTGATCCCTCCCTCACCCCTAGCTGGCACAGTGCTGTGGGTCCCCCCGAGGGTCCCCTGACCACTGTCAGTCAAGTGATGGACAGACGTGCAGCCTCAAGTCCCCAGGGTGACTGCAGTATTCTGCTCTCAGAGAGAGTCTGGGGGGAGCCCCCAGCATGCCTTTCTGTCACAACTTGGGCCACCAGCAGCTGCTTGCTTTCCTGTCGCTCCACCCTGTGGGCTGCCTGGGCAGGCATCTGGTATCTTGTTTGCTGCCCTGGCCAAGGAACCGGCACCACCCCAGCTGGTGTAGGCACCCGGCTCATTGAGAGTGGAGGCTGTCACTCCAGTCCTGTGTCCCCTGCTGGCCCCAGAATGCAACTCTGGGTTGTCAGGAGCCCCTGTAAAGCTCATCAAAGGCATGCACGGGGGGAGCCTCTGCTTCGTGCACAGCTGATCCCTGCTTCCCAGGAGGAAGGCTTGGCCTGGGCACCCCCTGCCATCCCTGACCAGGTGGACGGAGGTAGCCAACACCTTCCCCACATGGGGTCCCCTTAACAGAAGCTTACACTTAAGGCGGGGTGTGGCTGGGAGAAGCAGGGCTGGCAAGGGTGACCCTCCCTGTGGCTATGTGTGATCTGAGCTGCTCAACACCACAGCAGCTGTCACCTCTCCTCCCTCGGGGACGGTGGGGTCAAAGCCCACTCACCCATGAATGGGTAGGTCACCTCCTAGCTCCGGCACTTGCAAGACATGCACCTGACCTAGGGATCGGTTCTCACGAAGCCTTAGAGTAGAAGCCAAACTCCACTCCTGGCAGCTCTAGGTTGAGAAAGGTGACCCCAGCAGATCAGGAACACCCCCTCCTAACCCTCCAACCCAGGGCAGGAGGGACTGCCAGGCAGACGCATGTGGGGAGAAAACCACACCTTGAACCAGGTCGGCCTTGTATGTGGACTTAGCAACAAACAGATGGGACAGCGCTGTCGCAGGGCACAAGGCTGCCCCCAGACACCAGGCACCACACGGGGCTGGGCCATGGGCAAGGTGCACCCTCAGAGAAACACGACGTTCTCAGGAAAGACAAGACAGAGCGGCTCAGGGCTAGAGAATAAGTTTATACACTGCCTCGTTAGGTCCAGGGGCCGGTACACACGGCCAGGCGGGTGATCCTGGTGCTTCAATTCATTTACAAGCATTGGATTCCACGCTGGCTCCCGAGCCCGCAGGCTTCCCCGA
>CAUYOR010098297.1:0-14575 GCA_963573925.1 Callimico goeldii | reverse complement strand
ATTTAGAAACACACTAAAACAGGCTAGAGTTTGTAATTAAATAACTTTTTTATTTAAATAATTTATAATTGTGAATTTTTTTTTTTTTTTTTGAGACGGAACCTTGCTCTGTCATCCAGGCTGGAGTGCACTGGCACAATCCCAGCTGGAGTGCAGTGGTGCAATCCCAGCTCACTGCAACCTCCGCCTCCCAGGTTCAAACAATTCTCCTGCCTCAACCTCCCAAGTAGCTGGGATTACAGGCATGCGCCACCACACCCAGCTAATTTTTTGTATTTTTAGCAGAGACAGGGTTTCATCATGTTGGACAGGCTAGTCTTGGACACTTGGCCTCAAGCAATCCACCCACATTGGCCTCCCAAAGTACTGAGATTATAGGCCTGAGCCACCATGCTTGGCCAGTTGTGAAATATTTTTATTACTTGATAATAAATTCCATTTTTAATTAAAGACAAAAGATAAGAATAACACTTAAATTCGGAATAGATTATAGAATGCATGCCAAAATAGTCCCAGGAGAAGGAGTCATCTATAATCTGTGCCATCCAATGGAGTGGCCACTTACGGCTCCTGAGCATTTGAAATGTGACTGTTCTGAACTGAGATGTGCTGTAAGTGTAAAATACACTGTGGATTTCAAAATTTTAATACCAAAAAGAAAAAAACACAAAGGCCGGGCACGGTGGTTCACGCCTGTAATCCCACCACTTTGGGAGGCTGAGGTGGTAGATCATTTGAGGTTAGGAGTTCAAGACCAGCCTGACCAATATAGTGAAACCTTGTCTCTACTAAAAATACAAAAATTAGCTGGGCATGGTGGCACATGCCTGTAATCCCAGCTACTTGGGAGGCTGAGGCAAGAGAATCGCTTGAACCCGGGAGGCAGAGGTTGCAGTGAGCCAAGATCGTGCCACTGCACTTCAGCCTAGGTGACAGACCCAGATTCCGTCTCAAACACAAAGGAATGTAAAATAACTAAATATTTTATATTGGCTACGTGTTAAAATAATAATATATGGAATATATTGTGTTAAAGTATATTAAGATTAATTTCATCTGTTTTTGTTAATATTTGTAATGTGGCTGCTAGAATTAATATTTTTATGTAGCTTGCTTTTGCGCCTGACATTATATTCTATTGGATAGCATCAATCCAAAGTATCTCTTTTGAGGTTCCTTAAACCTAAATATGTAATATCTTTTTTTTTTTTGTTGTAGGTTGGACTAGATTTCTCCCCCAGATTTGCTGGCACTGATGAACAGAAGAAAGAGCAAAGACAAGTCCTAATCAGACAGATCCAATTAGCCAAAAGACTAAATTTGCCTTTGTAGGTTAATTATTTTTCTATGTTAATAGCTATAGAGCAAATTAAATAATGATCAGAGTTCTCCTGAAATGGAGCTCTACATTTTTTTTCTCTGAACTACTTTAATAGACCAAAAACAATACTTTCACAGTGGTACTTAAAAGAAATTTTATTGTTAAACAGAAATGTGCACTCACGCTCTGCTGGAAGACCTACCATCAACCTTTTACAAGAGCAAGGTATTTAGTTTCCTGAGAAAAATGGGCGTAATGTTCAAATTTGACAATTCCAATTTACAGTCTCATAAAGCAAGCCATGTTTTAATCTGATTTACTGAAGGGCAGGGGGCAAGAAGAGAGGTGGAAATCATCTAAGATGATTTTGCAAGTCAGGCTATTGTTTACAAGGTTTTCAGTGTAATTGTGATATTTCTAAGACCCAGATAGAGTAAATGAAAAGTTGAATCAAATAATTTATGTCCCTTAATTTAAAAATTAGTAACTTTATAAAATTTTTTTAAAAATTAGCAGCTCCAGTTTCTTTTTATTTTGTTTATTTATTTATTTATTTTTGAGATGGAGTCTCGCTCTGTCACCCAGGTTGGAATGCAGTGGCGTGATCTCAGCTCACTGCAACCTCCACCTCCTGGGTTCAAGTGATTCTCCTGCCTCAGCTTCTCATGTGTCTGAGATTACAGGTACCTGCCATCATGCCTGGCTAATTTTTGTATTTTTAGTAGGAGACAGGTTTTCACCCTGTTGGCCAGGCTGGTCTCGAACTCCTGACCTCAAATGATCTGCCCGTCTCAGTCTCCCAAAGTGCTAGGATTATAGGCGTGAGCCACAATGCCTGGCCTATTTTATTTTTTGAGACAGTGTCTCACTCTTGCCTAGGCTTGAGTGCAGTGGTGCAAGTTTGGCTCACTGAAACCTCCATCTCCTGGATTCGAGCTATTCTCCTGCCTCAGCCTCCAAGTAGCTAGCATTACAGGTTCGTGCCACCACACCTAGCTAATTTTTGTATTTTTAGTAGAGACAGGGTTTCACTATGTTGGTCAGGCTGGTCTCGAACTCCTGACTTCCGGTGGTCCACTTGCCTCAGCCTTCCAAAGTGCTGGGATTACAGGTGTGAGCCACTGTGCCCGGCCAGCAGCTGCAGTTTCTTAATCAGCTCAGACAGCTGATTAATGAGGAAAAGGAAAAAAGACAAAGAAGGGAAATCACATAGCAATCACGTTGGGTCACTGTTTTATATATTTTCTGGCTGCTGCTGTAAAATGCAGAATTTACAGAAATGCAGAAATACAGATTTTGGCCATCATACATAAACACACTCTTCTTCATCAGTTGTTCCTAAAGTAAAACTACATCTTACAGCATTATTTTTCAATCTTTTAAAGGTGCCATCCACAGTAAGAAATATAATTTATTTTGAGACTCATATTCACATAAAGAAAGCTAACAAAAGTTTAACAAGCAATCCTTATATGTGTATGTGTGTATCGGTATGTATAAATGTGTGTGCTACACACACACACACAGATATACAAATTCATATAAGCACACTTTGATTGGTTGTGATGTGACCTACTAAGCCAGTTTCATAACTCACTTATGGTTGTAACCCACTAATGGTCATACCATTTGAAAAAACACTGTCAAATAATAAAGTAAATGTAATTGCCTGCAACTAGAAAACATTGTATTTCTCAGTGATTAATACTTCTAGAGTCACTGAAAGCATGATTTTTATGCAGGCTGAGCAGCTACCCTTTAAGAACTGGGGGTAACTTTGTGAAGCTGACTCTGACTGTTGAATTTGTGTCACTTAGTTTCCTATTTCTTTTTTTTTTTTGAGATGGAGTCTCACTGTGTCACCCTGGCTGCAGTGCAGTGGTACAATCTTGGCTCACTGCAACCTCCACCTCCCAGGTTCAAGCGATTCTCTTGCCCCAGCCTCCTGAGTAGCTAAGACTACAGGCGCACACCACCACACCTGGCTAACTTTTGTATTTTTAGTAGAGTTGGGGTTTCACCATATTGACCAGGATGGTCTCAATCTCTTGACCTCATGATCCACCCTCCTCAGCCTCCCAAAGTGCTAGGATTACAGGCATGAGCCCCCGCGCCTGGCCCCTATTTCTTCTTCCACTAGCATTTTTGTTGAGAGAATCCACTTGACTGCCTAAAAAACCTCCTGTTAGAAACAATTTGACAGTGCACAGACTTCTAGAAAAGGTCTGATGGTGCAGGAAATTTAAATAATTGTCTTTTAAATTGAATATTCCTCTTTTTTTTTGAGACGGAGTCTCACTCTGTTGCCCAGGCTGGATTGTAGTGGGGTGATCACTGCTTGTGCAACCTCCGCCTCCCAGGCTCAAGTGATCCTCCCGCCTCAGTTCCATAAGTAGCTGGGACTATAGGCACACCACTACCACACCCTGCTAATTTTGTGTATGTGTATTTTTAGTAGAAACTAGGTTTCACCATGTTGCCCAGGCTGGTCTCTGCCTGCCTTCACCTCCCAAAGTTCTGGGATTACAATTGTGAGCCATTGTGCCTGGTCTAAAATTTACTATATTTTTATTCTACTCTTTGAACACCGTACATTTATCCACACTATAGAACCTCTTCTTTATATCCTAGTGACCAACATTTACTTAAAATTTCAGACTTCTGTTATTTAACTTGATTGATGGGAAATAAAATGGAATTCTGCTTTATCTTTCATTTTTGAAAGGTGCTGACAAGGTACTGCTGCATGCATTTGATGGTCGGCCATCTGTAGCCATGCAAGGAGTAAGAGCTGGGTACTTCTTCTCAATTCCCCCTTCTATCATAAGAAGTGGACAGGTAAATTTTTTCATTGAAACTCATCTAACACTTTATGAAATAAAAGTTAAAGTATGAGCTTTTCTTACATACTTGTGATACTATTCTAGTTACTTTACAACAATTAATCTTAGGTCTCTACCTCACATATATACATTATATATATATATATATATATATATATATATATATATATGAACTCAGAAATTGACTTAACTGTAAAATTAAAATAAGGACAAGTGTGACGGCTCACACTTGTAATCCCAGCATTCTGGGAGGCCAAGGCGGGTGGATCACCTGAGGTCAGCAGTTCGAGACCAGTCTGACCAACATGGTGAAATACCGTCTCTACTAAAAATACAAAAATTAGTCAGGTGTGATGGCATGCACCTGCAATCCTAGCTACTCGGAGACTGAGACAGGAGAATAGCTTTGAACCCAGGAAGCGGAGGTTGCAGTGAGCTGAGATCGCGCCGTCGCACTCCAGCTTGGACAACAAAAGCAAAACTCTGTCTAAACAAAAAAACAAAAAAGGTGTAGAGAAAGCAAAATTAAGGTATAGTCAAGGTTTATAAAAATATCTCTATCAGCAATCGTTTATCTTTGTGTAAGCTTTAGCTGCATTTTACAAATTTTAATATGCTCTGTTTCACTTTTTTTAGTTCAAAACATACTCTAACTTATCTTGTGACATCCTTGATCATAAGGTTATTCAAAAAGTGTATTGTTTAATTCCAAAAATTAAGAATTTTCCTGATATCTTTCTTTTCTTTTTTTTTTTTATCTGAGATGGAGTCTCGCTCCATTGTCCAGGCTGGAGTGCGCAATTTCGGCTCACTGCAACCTCCACCTGCCAGGTTCAAGCAATTCTCCTGCCTCAGCCTCCTGAGTAGCTGGGATTACAGGCGTGTGCCACCATGCCCAGCTAATTTTTTGTATTTTTTAGTGAGAGACAGGGTTTTACCATATTGGCCAGGCTGGTCTTGAACTTCTGACCTCAAGAGATCCTCCAGCCTCAGTCTCCCCAAAGTATTGGAATTACAAGCATGAACCACAGCGCCCACCCTTTCCTGATATCTTTCTGTTACTGATTTCTGCTTTAATTCCACTGTGTTCAGAGAACATACATTATATGATTTTAACAACTTTTAAAAATTAATTGAGGTTTCCTTAGTGGCCTGAATATGGTCTATTTTGGTGAATGGAACATACACACTTGAAAAGAATGTATATTCTGCTTTGCATGGAGTGTTCTATAAATGTCAATCAGGTTTGGTTAATTGATAGTCCAATATTTATTTTTATTTTTGCTACTTTTATTATTTGTGGAGAAATTTCTTAGTATAATCTTCAACTGAGACTGTTTCTCTTCCAAAACTGAAATGCAAATGCTGTTTTTTCTTACTTTAAAGAAAATTAAAACAAGTTCAGAAAAGAAAGAACAAATTTCAAGTCAACCCAAATCCCACCACTCAGAGAGTACCATTGTTAACATTGATTCGGATAAAATAAAAGGATATGCTACTGTTTTTTCTTTTAACCCAGCTTCATAGATACGTATTTATGTCTATAAATATAGGCCTACATCGTCTTTTATACTGACTAAGTAGTATTTCACATTGTGTATATACTGTAATTTATTTAAGCTTTACCTTAGATAAAGGTTAGGCTGTTTCCAGTTTTTCACTGTTTTTTTCTTTTCTTTTTTTATGAGACAGTTTTGCTCTTCTTGCCCAGGGTGGAGTGCAATGGCATGATCTCAGTTCACCACAGCCTCCGCCTCCTGGGTTCAAGTGATTCTCCTGCCTCAGCCTCCCAAGTAGCTGGGGTTACAGGCATGCACCACCACACTGGCTAATTTTGAATTTTAGCAGAGACAGAGTTTCTCCATGTTGGTCAGGCTGATCTCGAACTCCTGACCTCAGGCCTCGCAAAGTGCTGGGATTACAGGCATAAGCCACCATGCCTAGCCTTTTCACTCTTATAAACAGTGTTTTCATGAATGTCTTTGTACATCCACAAACACATATGCATACACTTGTCCACTTGTCTCCTATAAATGGAATCACTAAGTAAAAGTTTATAGATTTAAAAATTTTGGCATAAATTGTCACATTTCCTTCAAGGACATTTATACCAGTTTAATCATTGTCTACCAACAGTGCATAAGAATACTCATTTGTGTGTTTTTAAATTTTTAATCATAAACAGCTTAACAATGTTCCACTTTGCATCATTTGCCCCCTTCCCATTTTTTTTTTTTTTTATTTTAAGTACAGTGGCAGCAAGAGAATTGTGTTCCTGGCATAAAACGTATTGAGTTAATTGCAATTCTTACAATCTACACACAGAAAATTATAAATAAGAAAATAAAACAGCCAGGCATGGTGGCTCATACCTGTAATCTCAGCACTCTGGAAGGCCAAGGTAGGAGGATCCCATGAGCCCTGAGTTCGAGACCAGCCTGAGTAACATAGTGAGACCCCATCTCTACAAAAATTACTAAAATTAGCTGGGTGTGGTGATATGTGGCTGTGGTCCCAGATACTGAGGAGGCTGAGGCGAGAGGATCACTTGAGCCCTGGAAGGAGAGGTTGCAGTGAGCCAAGATCACACCACTGCACTCCAGCCTGAGAGGTAGGGAAGACCCTATCTCAAAAAAAGAAAAAGAAAAGAAAACCATCCACAACCCAATCTAAAATTTAAATTGGGCCGGGCGCTGTGGCTCACATCTGTAATCCCAGCATTTTCGGAGGCTGAAGTGGGCAGATCATCTGAGGTTAGGAGTTCAAGACCAGCCTGGTCAACATGGTGAGACCCCCGTCTCTACTAAAAATACAAAAATTAGCTGGCTTTGGTGGCACACACCTGTAATCCCAGCCACTTGAGAGGCTGAGGCAGGAGAAGTGCTTTAATCCAGGAGGCAGATATTGCAGTGAACTGAGATCACACTGCTGCACTCCACCCTGGGCGACAGAGCCTCCATATAAAAATAAATAAATAAATAAATAAGATAAAATAAAATTTAAATTGCATAAGAACCTTCGATTTGGGCCAGGCACAGTGGCTCATGCCTGTAACTTCAGCACTTTGGGAGGCCAAGGCCTGCGGATCACTTGAGCTCAAGAATTCAAGAACAGCCCAGGCAACATAGTGAAATGCTATCTCTATAGTCCCAAATACTTGGGAGGCTGAGGTGGGAGGACGGCTTGAGTCCAAGAGGTGGAGGTCCCATTGAGCCAAGAAGGTGCCATTCCACTCCAACATGAATGACAGAGCCAGACTTTGTCTCAAAAACAAACAAACAGAACCCTTAGATTTATCAACATAAAGCTGAGTGCCTTTAAGTGGATGTTAGAAAGAAACACTGAGTGTGATGATGATGGAGAAACAACAGAAATCACTTCCGTGTTTCTATTGGCATGTGATACCATGTTTAGATTTCTGCTTGCTGGATATACCTCATTTTTGCTATGGTTACTATTCTTTGGTTTTTCTAGAAGATAATTTGGATAATTTTAGGAATTCGTGTTTATATTTTAACATAATATTTAGTAGTGGAATTATGAGAACATAATAGGCATCCAGTTAGCATTTATCAATTGAATTGTTTTTTTGAAGCAGAGTCTCACTCTGTCGCCCAGGCTGGGGTGCAGTGATGTGATCTTGGCTCACTGCAACATCTGCCTCCCAGGTCTAAGCAATTCTCCTGCCTCAGCCTTCCAAGTAGCTGGGATTATAGGTGTGCACCACAACGCCTGGCTAATTATTATCATTATTATTTTCACTCTGTGGCCAGGCTGGAGTGCAGTGGCATGATCTCAGCTCACTACAACCTCTGTCTCCCAGGTTCAAGTGATTCTCATGCCTCAGCCTCCTGAGGAGCTGGGACTACAGGTGTGCACCACCATGCCCAGCTATTTTTTGTATTTTTAGTAGAGACAGGGTTTCACCATGTTGGCCAGGCTGGTCTTGAACTCCCAACCTCAGGTGATCTGCCTGCCTCAGCCTCCCAAAGTGCTAGGATTACAGGTATGAGCCACCATACCTGGGTTAATTTTTGTGTTCTCAATAGAGATGGGGTTTTATCATGTTGGTCAGGCTGATCTCAAACTCCTGGCCTCAAGTGATCTGCCCACTTCAGCCTCCCAAAGTACTGGGATTACAGGTGTAAGCTACCACACCCAGCATAGCAATCACTTTTTTGGGGTTTTTTTGTTTTTTTAGATAGATCCTCACTTTGTTGCCCAGACTGGAGTTCAGTGGTCCAATCTCAGCTCACTGCAACCTCTGCCTCCCTGGTTCAAGCAATTCTCCTGCCTCAGCCTCCTGAGTAGCTGGGATTACAGGTGCACACTACCACACCTGGCTGATATTTGTATTTTTAGTAGAGACGGGGTTTCACCATGTTGGTCAAGCTGGTCTCGAACTCCTGACCTTGTGATCTGCCTGCCTCAGCCTCCCAAAGTGCTGGGATTACAGGTGTGAGCCACCTTGCCCAGATTAAAGCATAAATTTTAAGTTCTTGCAGAATCAGATGTATTATTAGCATGTCAATATAATACTCTTTATTTCTCATGTTTTAAACTTACCTGCTTTCTCTTTTGTCTAAGAAGCAGAAACTTGTGAAACAGTTGCCTTTAACTTCTATATGCTTAGAAACAGATTCACCTGCACTAGGACCAGAAAAACAGGTAAATGGTTTTCTAATGTCTATATTATTTAGATTGTATCTTTTATTTGAGCTCTTTTCTTATTTAGCTGTGTTTCTCAATCTAGCACTATATGAGGATTCCACCGTATTTACACATTTCTAGTATAAATATGGTGAAATCCTCATATAGTGCTAGATTGAGGGGTTGTATTAAATTTATTTCAGGTCTTTCTAAATATAACTGTCATGCACCAGAGAATATTATTTGATAATGGAGCATGTCCTAATGTATGTAATAATAACAGTCAGACCAGTGTAGTAAAAAAGCACAGTGTCTGCAGTCAGACAGATTCTAATTCTGTTGTCTACCTAGTAGCTGACTTTGGGTAAACTGCTTAATCTCTCTGAAACTGCTTTTTCATTTATAAAATATGGGTAAAATAATAATTTAAAAGAGTATGGTGAGTATTACGTGAAGGAATGTATGTGAAAGTACCTAGCAATGTCTGGTATACAGTAGATGCTCAATGAATGTTCATTTTCTTCTTTTAATTAGCATGTTATAAGGAAGATCTGTTTCTTTCAATACAAGTATTGATATAGTCATGGGTTTACTTATATGATCTTTGCTGTAGTCTCTTTTTGTTATTATAAGCCACAAGGAATCATATTTTAAATTTCACTCTTTTTCATATTGCTACTATTTTAATTTATAATTTTCTGAAAGTAAGCCACAGTCTATGCTTTATTTGCTTTAGACATTACCTATTACAATGACCTCCTAATGCGCAGTTAATAAGTGCCTCTGCCCTACCAGATCTGTGTGTCTGTGCCTGCCAAATTCAGAGAATTAGCACTCAAAATTTACAGGTTTGGGAACAGTAGCAATTACTATGTGTTTATTCAGAAACTATGATTATATATGATTGCAATGTGAATTTTACAAATTAATGTTCAATTATTTATTTATTTATTTTATTTTTTAATTTTTTTGAGACAGGATCTCACTCTGTCACCCAGGTGGTAATGCAGTGGGATGATTACAGCAACCTCAACTTCCTGGGTTCAGATGATTCTCCATCATGCATGTGCTATGCATGACCATGCCTGGCTAGCTGGCTTTTTTTTTTTTTTGAGACATAGTCTCACTCTGTTGCCCAGTCTGGAGTGCAGTGGCATGCTCTCAGCTCACTGCAACCTCCGCCTCCCAGGTTCAAGCAATTCTCCTGCCTCAGCTTCCCAAGTAACTGGGATTACAGGCTTGTGCCACCACTTCTGGCTAATTTTTGTATTATTAGTGCAGACAGGGTTTTGCCATGTTGGCCACGCTGGTCTCGAACTCGTGACCTCAAGCGATCTGCCCACCTTGGACTCCCAAAGTGCTGGGATGACAGGCGTGAGCCACTGCACCTGGCCATTTTTATATTTTTTGTAGATACGTGGTATTACCATGTTCCTCAGGCTGGTCTTGAAACTCCTGGCCTCAAAGAATCCTAGCCTCCTGTCTTGGCCTCCCAAAGTGCTAGGATTATAGGCATGAGCCACTGTGCCCGGCTTTTATTTTTATTTTCTTTGAAACAGGATCTCACTCTATGGCCTAGGTTGGAGTACAGTGGCACAGTCATAGCTCACTGCAGCCCCCACCTCCTGGGCTCAAGTGATCCTCCCACCTCAGCCCCCACCTCCGGTAGCTGTCCAGGCTAGTTAATTGCATATTTTTATGAACCAGCTATTATAAGAATGTAATATAGAGGAATGGGAAAGTAGAGGATCACACAACTAGTTTTTTCTCTTTTGGTGTAGGACAGAATGGTACAAAATTGCTGTTTTGATTAGTGTAAAATGGAAGGAAAGACCTAGCATTATTCTTCCTAAACAGGAATGAATTTTGATGCCTGTTGGAAGTCACTTTTATATTTACATTTAGTTGATTTGACAAAAATTGTGAGTTTCTGGCATAGTGCCTTGTTCAAAGTAGACACCAGTTGAGAGCATCCCTAATCTGAAAATCCTAAATCTAAAGCTCCAAAATCTAAAACTTTTTGATCATGGATGTGACACTACAAAAGGAAAATTCCATAAATGAGTACTTAACAAAAACTTTATTTCTTGCACAAAATAATTTAAAATATTGCATAAAGTTACTTTCAAGCTATGTGTATAAAGTGTATATGAAACATAAATGGGGCTGGGCATAGTGACTCACACCTGTAATCCTGGCACTTCAGGAGGCCGAGGCTGGCAGATCCCTTGAGGTCAGTAGTTTGAGACCATCCTGGCCAACACAGTGAAACCCTGTTTCTACCGAAAATACAAAAATTAGCCGGGA
This sequence comes from Callimico goeldii, assembly GCA_963573925.1. Lineage (NCBI taxonomy): Eukaryota > Metazoa > Chordata > Mammalia > Primates > Cebidae > Callimico > Callimico goeldii. Next base: position 3,454 of record CAUYOR010098297.1, on the reverse strand, counting down.
GTGGTGATACACACCTGTAGTCTCAGCTACTCAGGAGGCTGAGGCAGGAGAATCACTTGAACCCAGGAGGCAGAAGTTGCAGTGAGCTGAGATTATGCCACAGCACTACAGCCTGGGCAACAGAGAAAAAAAAAATGTAGGGTCCAGCCCTACAGGGTCCTATGAGCCCCTCTCCACTGGTGCAGAGATGAGAAACTATAAAAAAAAAGACAAGACACAGAGATCAAGAGAAAAAGTTTGGGCCCAAGGGTCCACTGCTCAACAAAGCGTGGAGTCCGGCAGTGGCCCTGAGTGTCTGGTCACTCTGGCTTTTATTGCATACAAAGCAGGGGGCAGGGTAGACTGGGCAGGTCAGACTGGGCAGGTCATTTTTGGTCGGTGATAGGGTCAGGTAAATCACATGTCTTGGAGACAGGGGCCCAGGACTTTCAGGTAGCCCAGGCGAGGGAAGGAGCATACTGCATCAGCACTTTTTTTCATACTTGTCAAAAAGAGAGAAGACTTTGAGATTTATGTTACTGTTACTGATATCCTCAAAGAAAAAGAGGAACCAGGTGCAGAAGAGAAAGATGAAAGCAGACATGGAACGTGACCTCTGAAACATAGCCCCACATAGAGACACTTAAGCCCCTGGATGTCTATGGGCTTCCCTGACAGCCGTCAGGCCTACCACAAGAGCTTGGGGGAGCGGAGTTTTCTCCTAACTCCTCTGGAGAAGGAGACATCTTGGATGTCTCCTTCCACAGCTGGCTAAACAGTAGGCACTTTCCCAGCCCTGGTACTTTCCCAGCACTGGCACTGCTGCACAGCCAAGTCACCCTCCAGTAGCCCTTATGCGGGAGTGACAGAGGGCTTAGAGCATCCTGCCTTAGGGTCACTTCTTTCACAGTGTCACGTTAGGTTCACACTTTGCAACCCGAGAAGTATTAGCAACATTAAAAGATTATAATGAGTATATGTATATTTAAGTATCTATATCTATGATTACTTATGTGATTATATTTCTAATTTCATCATTTATATGGGAACAGACTGAGGCTTCAGACCCTTGCTTTGGCACTTGCGGGGTCTCCCACCCACAAAAAGAAAGAAAAAGAAAGAGAGAGAAAGAAATCGAGAAGGAAACAAAAAAGAAAGAATCTGTGTTTAGACTTGGTCCACATCCCCAAGATATCTTATTATGTATATGTATATATTTTTAAAATACAAAATTTGGAACACTTTTGGTTCCAAGCATTTTGGGCAAGGGATGCTCAACCTGTGCTCAACAAATATTTTTGGATAAATGAATTTTTTAACCGCATGTGATTTTTGTTAAGTAAAATGTATCTGTTCACCAGACTCAGTGGCTCATGTTTGTAATCCCAGCACTTTGGGAGGCCAAGGCAGACAGATCATGAGGTCAGGAGTTCTAGGCCAGCCTGGACAACAAGGTGAAACCCTGTCTGTACTAAAAAAATACAAAAATTAACCGGGCATGGTAGCATGTACCTGTAATCCCAGCTACTCAGGAGGTTGAGGTAGGAGAATCACTGGAACCCAGGAGGCAGAGGTTGCAGTGAGCTGAGATCATGCCATTGCACTCCAGCCTAGGCAACAAGAGCAAAACTACATCTCAAAAAAAAATATATGTCTGTTTTAGAAAGTTAGAAAACACAGAAAATCAAGACCAAGAAAATAAATCATCTACCACACAAAGGTTACCACTATAATATAGTAGCTAAGTCCATAGACTCTGAAGTCAGGTTGCTTGGGTTTAAAGCCCAGCCAGGCTACTTACTACTATTTGAGATTCCTTCTTATCTGTGTAAACAGGGATATGGTCGGGTGCAGTGGTGCATGCCTATAGTTCCAGCTACTTGAGAGGCTGAAGTGGGAGGACTGCTTGAGCCCAGGAGTTCTGGGCTGTAGTGTGCTATGCCAATCAAGTGTCTGCCCTAAGTTCGGCATCAATATGGTGACCTCCCAGGATGGGGATCACCAGGTTGCCTAAGGAGGGGTGAACTGGCCCAGGTCGGAAGCGGAGCTGGTCAAAACTCCTGTGCTGATCAGTAGTGGGATCACACCTATGAATAGTTACTGCACTCCAGCCTGGGCAACACAGTGAGACCCCATCTCTGAAAAAAAAAAGGGATACTACTAATAATAGTATACCTATCCCACAGAGTTATTTTGAGGATTAAATGAGAAATTTTATAAAAAGCTTAGAACAATGCCTCATTTATAGAAAACACTAAAGTCTGTATGTTCTTTCAGACATTTTAGTGTTCATTTATGTATGTACATATATTTTGTAAAAACAGAATTAACCTGGACATACTATTTTATAACTGACCTTTATGTGGTAAACCTCTGTATATATTTTTTTTTGTTAATTATTTTTTTTTATAGAGACAAGGTCTCACTATGTTGCCCAGGCTGAACTCAAGTGATCCTCCACCTCTGCCTTCCTAAGTGCTAGGATTATAGATGTAAGCCACTGCACCTCTGTATATATTAATAAATATACTTTTCATCATGTTTAATAAATGCATAATATTCCAGTATGTGAGTTTACCATAATATATTTAACTTAATATTGGTCATCTAGATTGTATTACAAACAACATGATGAACATCTTGAACATAAATCTTTGTGCACATTTTTATTTTTTTTAGGTGTTTTTTAAACTTTAACAATAATGTTATTCTGCTGAACATTATCATCCTGAGTAGATACTTATTAATAGTAACAATAATACTTTATTTCATCAAATATAAATGCTACTGATTGTAGAGGCACCATTGTTTACCATTGTTTTATGACCATTAAGAAAGAAAAAACACTGCCAGTTACACTACGATATACCACTGAATCTAAGTAAAATATACTGTATCAATTTCAGAGATGTTAACATAGGGGAGGAAATGCATCTTAGAATCAGTGAAATTCCAGTACATAATCTGTTCCATCTTTCCAATACATGATGGCATTTCTTGAATCAGACTGTCATGTAGCCTGTGAGGTAGGCAGCCAAGCAGCAGAGCAGTGACCTTTACAAGCGCTCACGTAAGCAACAAACCGAAGGACAGTTAATCCATTGGTCAGGCGGGTCACTAAGTGTTGACTCTTTGCAGACTGCTTCATGTGCCAGGAGCTAGGGACTTCAATTAATACCCCAGGTTTCTTTTCAGGAGCAGCATAAATTTCTAATCAATATTGCAGCCATGCCTCCCTCCCAGCCCTCATCCCCACCTAAAAAGAAAAAAGGAGCCCATCAGTTGCTTTTAGCAACTCATTTTCTTCTGTTTTTTTTTGTTTTGTTTTGTTTTGTTTTTTTTTTGAGACGGAGTTTCACTCTTGTTACCCAGGCTGGAGTGCAATGGCGCGACCTCAGCTCACCGCAACCTCTGCCTCCTGGGTTCAGGCAATTCTTCCGCCTCAGCCTCCCAAGTAGCTGGGATTACAGGCACG
>CAUYOR010098296.1:0-34481 GCA_963573925.1 Callimico goeldii | reverse complement strand
CTGGGTTCAAGCAATTCTCCTGCCTCAGCCTGCCGAGTAGCTGGGACTACAGGCGCGCACCACCATGCCCAGCTAATTTTTGTGTTTTAAGTAGAGACGGGGTTTCACCATGTTGACCAGGATGGTCTCGATCTCTTGACCTCGTGATCCATCCGCCTTGGCATCCCAAAGTGCTGGGATTATAGGCGTGAGCCACAGCGCCCGTCCCCTTCACTCTTTTTTCTCTCTGCATCTAAGATTACTTCCCCTGTATCCAATTCACACCCATTATTTAATTCAATGCACTTGAATTTAGTGCACTTTATATGTCACTCATGAATCATGTCCTATGTGCTCACAACCAGGATTTTTCAACCTCAGCAGTAATGCTATTTTGGGCTAGATAATTTTATGGTGGGGGGAAGAGGACTATCCTGTGCATGGTGGGTTGTTTAATGGCATTCCTGGCCTCCACCTGCTAGCCAACAGCAGCTCTGCCCCACGCCAAGTGCTAAAACAGAAGGGAATGCCACTTTGGCATAAGGATTATTTTGAACTGAAGTTAATTAAAAAAACAACAGCAATTGAGAAATCACAATAAGAACTACCTGCCTTCATTCTGTCTGACAAAAAGTTAGGCACAAATTTCCTTTTAATGAAGGGAAATTTTTATTTGTAAAGGTCCCCCACTCCCATGCCCAGAAGAGGAAAAGGACTCTTATTGCTAGAGATGGCATGAAGATGTGTCTGGTTTACAAAGAACCCTTATCTACCATTATTTACTCCATACATTTCCTAGTCACCATCCTCCAAGTTACCTCTCTGGTAACTAAAACCTCCTTTTTTTGTCTAGTCACTTTCCCACAATGTATTCCTCTTCACTGCACCTTTGGGTTTTCCCAGCGTCTAGTCACTTTCCTGCTCCTAGACATTTCTTCCTCAATCTTGGCTTACCCTATAAACTCAAATATTTATATTTGTGAAATGATCCATGTACATAAGACATCAATAAGCTTTGCCTGACTTTTCTCCTGTTAATTTATCTTTAGTCAATTTAGTTCACAGAATCCCAGACTCAGAACCTGAGAAAGTAGTTGAAAAGTTTTTTTCCTCCTCTACACTTACAAAAATTGTTTCCAGGCTTTGCCAAATGTTTCTTGAGGATGGAATTATCCCTGATGAAAAAACACTGCTCTAAACAATAACCTTTGGGTTATAAAGGTTTTGGGTTATAAAGAAAAGTTCACTACATTTGTATAGCTCTTAACATTTTACATTAACATTTTTCTCTATTTTCTCTACTTAGAATTTTTCTTAATTCCTTACTACAGTGCCATGTATTATTAGGACCTTACAGATGATAGATACAAGTTATTTTCCCTGCTTCTAGTCTTTTCTTCCTCAATATTTGCTTATCTTAGAAGCATAGATTTCCCAAAGTTCTGTTAGTCTCAAATTTTTGGCAGATGGCTAGTCTAGCATTCTTTCTACCATTCAACAGCGTATAGGGTCTGTATGACTCACTACTGACTTAATCACAATCGACTTTGTGGGATGTCTTGCATTCTTAAACTCTTGGATTACATTTTTCTCTTAGTAGTTACTGTGTGTCTATGAATAGATTGCAAGCAATTTGAAGGAAATAATTATTATTACGTAAAAAAATTGTATATACAACAGAAATGTTATTTGTCCATTAACTTAATATTAAATATGGAAATTAACTTCTATCAACAACTAACATATTCCTTTGCTTATAGTAACTACTCAGTTAACATCTAATGAAATATTTAAAGAAAACTGATGAGCATTCTTGGTTACATGTGTGAATTAAATAACATTTTTCTTTGTTGGCATTTGCTCTTTAGGTTTTTCCCTTCTTCTTAGAGTACATTTTCCTGGGACTCCTTGTTCTCATTTCTCAGTGACTTCATGATAAATCTGTGAATTAAAGGATCCCTTCAGAACTTCCTGTTAAAACTTCCCATCAACTTCTGTATGCAATAATTTCCATGTTTACAAAAATATAATTTTATTCAAAATTCATGAACAGGTTAATTTCCTCAGAATAGCTAATCTTCGAAATTTGAAGGAAGAATTAGATTCTATGATAGGTAACTACTGAGTTAATCAATAAATGGTTATAGGGGCATCTGAGATATGAAAGTGATCCTATTCTGAACCAAAGCAAGAGGTTATTTTTTGCCCTACATTTTATCCAGGTACCTTTGGGAAAAATAATTTTGCAAGAAAATATCAGATGATAAAAGAAGGGAAAGTGTTATTCAACTGAATGAATTTGAGATGGACTCATTGAAAAAGACTGAATAAAAAGGTGAGTTTCCTGAATGTAAGAGGGAAATGAATTAGTAATAGATGATTCTCAATTTTAAGCCAGAGTGACCATGAGAATGAGGGTATTAACTAAAATACATCTGTAAAAATTAATTTACTTTGAAATGAACATATTGGAATTGATTGTTAAACTGCACCAAGGTTACTTTGGATCTAAAAGATGAATACATGTGAGTAGGAAGAATATATTAAGAAGAGAGTCCCCAAACACACAACTCTGTTGAAACCTATAGTATGTGATATAAATACAGTAAAATGTGTGAGCAAGGGGAAGTATATAAAAATGAAAAAAATAATAATTTCCTATTGCTGAAAGCATTTTATTTCTGCAAGAAAGAATAAAGAGTTGTCTGGGTACAGTGGCTCACAGCTTAATCCCAGACCTTTGGGAGGCTGAGGAGGGCAGATCACGAGGTCAAGAGACCGATACCATCCTGGTCAACATGGTAAAACCCTGTCTCTACTAAAAATACAAAAATTTCCTGGGCATGGTGGTGGACACCAGTAGTCCCACCTACATGGGAGGCTTAGGCAGGAGAATCGCTTGAACCTGAGAGGTGGAGGTTGCAGTGAGCCAAGATCAAGCCACTGCACTCCAGCCTGGTGGCAGAAGGAGACTCCATCTAATAAACAAACAAACAAACAAACAAATAAATAAATGGGTTAAATGAGCTAAATCATAATTGTGGGAATCCATAAGGAACAATTTAAAATTAAAAGTTATGAAAGTCTATTTCTGTCAAAAATTGTTTCTGAAACTATTCAATCTCTAACAGAAGAGGACTTTAATTATGATGTTGTGTCACTCATAGGAACCAGAGTATATTTCAAGATGATTGATTGCAGCTGGATTTGAGAGCAATTCTCATTTTCCCTGTTTCAGATTTCATGCTAAATCTAGGAAACAGACACAATAGTTTGTAACAGAATATTCATCAACACAGACTGACTTAGACTTTCATACTGAATCAGGGGATTTATTCAACTTTCGTCTTACTGAAGAAAATGCTTTTGAATGTATCATTTGTAGAAAACCCATGGTGATTGCTCTGAAGTATTTTGAAAAATCTGTGGTGACTTTTTTAATATACAAAGTTAGAAATGATGCACAGGAAGTAGCCACAGAAAACCTTTCTGAGGTCAGACTTTCGAAATGTCTTGCCGTGAATAAAGATAATCTACATTTGTTCACAATATTTTCTCTATATTGTATTCTACATTTACTTAAACCGAACCATCTTTCCCAGTAGTAAATGAGAACAATTTAAAAATGCACATACCCTGGTAACTTGGCAATATTTCTTACTTTGTCGAAAATAGTTAGTACTAAATATATTGTAGCATTGCTATGTTTCTTATGGGAAACTGCTCAAATACTGGGAAAAACTGACTTACACTTTTAAAATCTCAGTGGCTACAATATGGTTAAATATGAATTTTCTAATGATAATGATGAAAAATATAAGCCCTAAGCTTTCTTATCATTGAGATCATTTCCCAAAAGCACTATTGCTTAGCTTATTTAAAATTTAACTAAACACTAAATAATATGTTACAACAAATAATCTTCCACTAATAAGTTAAGCCTGATGGGCCAATTGGCCTTTTATAATTCTAATTTCTATAATTCCATAAATTCAATATAGTGTACCCAAACTTTCAAAGGTAATGCAATGTTTAATCAATACAAATGAACTGTAATAAAAATGGAGCATTATCTTTATTTTGTGTTGAAAAGACTGTCTGATGTGATTGTGCTAAGGATATGTAAGGTTATTTCATGTAGCTTTTGCCACTCTTCCTTGTGACATAAGTTTTAGCACCATAACCTTATGAACCCCTTTTCCTCCCACCCCATGTATGCCATTTTTTTTCAGGCTGGTTTTCTCTAAGATGACCAGAAATTCAGAGTTTTTTGAAGAGGTTATTCCACGCAGCTCTTGAAGTTAACAGTTTATAATTGTGAGGTCAGATTGTATGCATTTTAAAAGATACAGTCCTCATTTTTAAAGCAGTGTTTATGATGATAACAAGAAGACAATTTTGTTCTGTCTGATATGTCAAGAATGAATATTGCCTTGATCCAAATATTCGGAGATTCAAATAGATGACTTTAATTTATAATGCATATCTTATAAGCTTGCTCTCGTTTGCTGAGATGGTTACTTGTAAATGAAAACAAACAAGAAGCAGCAAAAAATAAACAAAGGGTCTAATAGTATGCATAGCCAAACTTTTATGAACATTTTCCCTAAAACTTATGTGCTAAGACAGCTTTGTAACAAAAACAACCAAAAAGAGTTTAATGTTTTAGTGCATTTTCTAAAGAACAAATTCACAAGTTTAGTCAAGCAAATGTCTAAAAACTGTTTTCTGAATTTATAAAATAACTTCTTGCTCTTTATAGTATGAACCAGGAGAACAAGAACAGTAACTAGCAGAGTGGCTGCAATTTTAGAAATGCTTAAAACATATGATGAAATAAATGAAGGCATTGTTAAATAAAGATTAAATATAAAATATAAATAAAAGGGAATATAAAATTTACACATATATGCATATAGTATAGTGGATTTTTAAAAAATATAATATATTTGATGGGACTAGATTCTGTGTCTCCATCTAAATCTCACCTGCAATTTAAATGTCCAGCCAGGCCTGGTGGCTCACACCTATAATCCCAGCACTTTGGGAGGCTGAGGTAGGCAGATCATCTGAGGTCAGGAATTCAAGACCAGCCTGACCAACATGGAGAAACCCCATCTCTACTAAAAATACAAAAGTAACTGGGCATGGTGGCACATGCCTGTAATCCCAACTACTCAAGAGACTGAAGCAGGAGAATCACTTGAATCTGGGAGGCAGAGGTTGCAGTGAGCCAAGATAGTACAACTGCACTCCAGCCTGGGTGACAGAGCAAAACTCCATCTAAAAAAAAAAAGAAAAGACGTCTCCACATATCAAGGGAAGAACCTGGTGGGAGGCGATTGGATCATGGGGCCATTTACCTCACGCTTTTCCATGATAGGAAGTTCTCATGAGAGCTGAGTTGTAAAATTAGAAGTTTCCTTCGTACCCTGCTTCCTGCCGCCATGTAAGAAGTGCCCGGCCTCCCCTTCGCCTTCAGCTATGACTGACTGTACATTTTCTGAGGCCTCCCCAACTATGTCAGACTATGAGTCCATTAAACCTCTTTCCTTTTTAATTTACTCTGTCTCAGGTAGCTTCTTTACAGCAGTATGAAAACTGACTGATACAGTATTACTAAATGAAATGTATTTTCTACATATTATATGTATTTACAGAAATATTTTCTATAAGCATTCATCTTTGCTACAGCATCTTCATGAGTAACAAATTTACAATATGGTATAGCAAACTGATTTGGAGATAGTTCATAGTTCACTTTGACCATTTACTAGTTGTAAAATAATATAAATAGGTTATATTTATACATATTATATAATATATAAATATATTATATTTATATATATTATATTATATTTATAATAAATTATTTATTATAAATATATTATATTTATATAATATATTTATAAATATATTATATTTATATTATTATAAATATATTATATTATAATATATATTATAATATATATATTTATTATATATTATATTTATATTATATTATATTTATATTATATTATATTTATATTATATTTTAAAATAGGTTTTATTATATAAATATATTATATTTATATTATTATATAATATATAATATAATTATATTATATTATATATTATATTATAATATAAATATATTATATTTATATTATTATATAATATGTATAAATATATTATATAAATATAAATAGCTGATCTATTTATACTAAGATTTTGTTTTCTTATTTATCAAAGAAGAATGATAGTGTCTACCTTTCTACATGTTATGCCTATTCTCTTATATATAAGGTATATTTAAAAAGCTATTATTAAAAGTTGATATTATTATATAATTGTTATATTATGTGATTTAAATTCAACTTTATATCTTAGCAACAAAACACAAAGAAACCAAACAATAAGATGCTCTTATTTTTTCTTATTTATTTATGATGTAGTACACATTTTAAATTTAGAAAAGTTTTTAAAAAATTCTTTCAATGTAAGCTTTATGTAAATCTATGTAATACAATATACTTTTTCACTATTGCATTAAATACATAGTTTTATATCTAGTATTATTTAAATTCAATGAATGGTATTCATCAAAAATATCTTAAACACTAAAGAGAAAACACATTATTTACATTAATGTTTTTTAAATTTTATAAAACAAATATATTCTGCAATAAGCATGATGACTAAATTTGACTCTATAGACACAAGTCTTTTAAGAAGTCTTTAGATGAAAATATATTAGTAAATTATGTAGGATAGAATGATTATAAAATATTTTGCTTTCTGAAATCAAAAATCTACATTCTTAATATATATTCCTTCTCAAGTTTTAGATTTTCTTTTTTCTGCATTGCTAATTGGAGATTTGCAGAGCAATATTTTTCATGAAGAGCATCTACTCTGACAATTGTTGCAGTCTTCAAATCTAGGTGGCAAAACCTAAAATGAAGGTGTTTCTATCTTTTGTAGAATCCTCAATAGATAAGAATCTGTTGTAAACTAAGCTTTGCAAACTCCATTCCAAACTCGCAATTTTGTTGCCACTGCTGTTTATGAATGACCTACATTGTATCATTACTCTGAAAGCAAGAGTTGGTAAAAACCTCTGTTGGTAAAGTTTCTAATAATTTTCAATTGGTGAAATTGATACAATCTGGTATGATACCAAGGCTTTTAACAGTGTTTTCAATAATTTGTTAACAGTATTAAATGAATTGGTCACATACACCTAAAACTTGACCAATTAATTAATGAAATGTATTGGAAAGATTAATAATCTGGCATCCCTGAAAACATTATCACTTAAATATTTAACCAACATTTATTTAAAACAAAGACCAGACAATGCAGAGGGCAGGGTAGAATAGGAAAACAGGTGTCAGTACTCTCTTATAATGTGTTGTCCATAACAATTCCGCATTTGCCCTAAAGTTGCCTGTCCCACACAATAACAACGTCTTGGCTGGTCTTTGCTGCTCACACCATCTTATTTAGCAGGCTCCCAATATGCCCAAGCTTTTAGAACAAAGCTTTCCTCCCATTTACATATATTATGCAGAGGAAACTAAGCAATGGAGTTCATGAAAAAAGTCTCTAGCATTGTCTGACACATAAGAAGCACCTCTGAGATGTGTTCTGATGAACAGGATTTTCTACATTTCCAGCACATAGTATTTAGCATTCCAAAGAAACATTTGTACCATCTGTAAGTTGGTATTCCAGGAACATGCCCAGTTGACCCACTGTCTGGTTTTCATCTGCCCAGATCTTACTGTAAAGAAGCAAAATCTTACTGTAAGATTGGACATATATGTAGGCGACATGAGTTTAAAATATGCTAGAAATGATAACAAAGATCTTATAAGTAATGTTATCTAATTTTATAGAATATATATATATATATTATTCATTTTAAATTGAAAAATATTTAGTAAATTGTCCAAACTTTCATAGGTACTTATAAATATAGAAATTAGACTGAAACCTAAATGTGTCTGAATTCATCTAAAAAGAGACACTCTACTGAATCTTAATAACTTTAAGAAATGGTAGGTATTGTCATTCAAATGTTGCTGAAAAGAAAAGCCTTAGATAAATTCTTCTGGAGAAAAACATCATTTCTCAAAATATAAAACTAGTTTTTGGCTAAAAATTTAGTAAAGCCACTCAGCATATTCAGGTATCTAAAGATGTAATTTATTCTCCACTCAATTTATGTTGAAAAGTTCACCAGTTATGCTATTTTTTTACCTGCCTGAAGTCAATATTTGCTAAAACCTGCTTTAAAGTTATTTAGACTTAAAAAATGTTTCAACCATGATCTTTTGCCTAGACTTATCCATTTAAACATCAGATAATATATGTCTCAAATTGTTTACTGAGGAAAATCTTAAACTTAACCACAGGGGTTCTCATATCATAACTGATTCATTAGAATATCATTTAATAAATTCTTACATGTTGGAACTATGCGAGATTATACGTTGATAAATAAAATACTTTTATTCTCCACTGAAAGCACATATTAGAGAAGAGAGGGGATGATACGTGAATAACAAACGAATGTGAGTTACACTCGTGATGAGCAAGGTGAAGACAATAAAATATGTTAGTGATTTAGAATAACGAAGAACAGGAACCAACCTATAAAGTTGATCAGGTGGGGGAACCTAAGAAAGTTACCTTTAGGCAACCTCTGAAGGATGAAAAGAAGTCACCTCTGCCAAGAACTGTGAGAAGAGCATTCCAGGTAGAAGTAACAGCCTTTGGATAATTCCAAGTTGGAAAACACTTTCTAGTGAGTGAAAGAAGCTCAGCGTGATGAGGCCTTATAAAATATATACTCATTGAATATATGATTTTAGAATATCTATTGAAAGCCAATGTTCTTGAAATTAGTCCAGGTGAAAAATAACAATAGTTATAACTAAGATGATGACCATGAAGTATATAGAGAGCTAGATAATTGTGAGATGCATTGAGGATGTAAAAAATTTGACTTACTGACCATGTGGAATGCAAGTAACAGAGAAAAAACATGAATACACATTGAATCCCTGATTAAGCAATGGAGTGAATAATGCTATAATTTACTGGAAGTGAGTAGGATTTGAAGAGATAGCTGAGGAAAGAAATCAAGGTTTACTTTGTAGACATGTTGAGTTTGATGTGACTATTTCAATGTGACACTTCAAGGAAGACATCACAAATTAGACTGCTGGATACATAAAAGAGGCATATTCTAGTGTACCCTATCTGGCAATTTTTAACAATTAGATGTTGTACATGTGGGAGTTGTGTGTAGTCTTGTATTTAGGCAAACATGTTCCCTGGGCTTTGACGCTTTCATAAGGTACTGTCATCCTAATTACCAGGATACATTATAGCAGTCTTAACTGACCATGTAGACTATCTTCATTACTAATAATTACAGTGTGCAATCCTGAACATACTGTTACTAAACAATTACCAAGATATTGATTGTGAAAAATATTTTTGAAAGTAACGTAGAAAAGTTGAAAAATCTTCTATTTTTTGGAAGCCCAAGAAATCATGTAAATTAGTCTGCTGGACGTGACCATGATTGTGTAGCTGCTGCATAATTTAAATTTATTTCATGCTGGTAGAAAAACAGCATTTTGACTGGACGTGTTTGTATTGTAAGACATAACTTTTTTTCTATTTCTACTTTTATTTTTGGAGACAAGGTCTCACTCTATCCCCCAAGCTGGAGTGCATGATCTTGGCTCACTGCAACCTCCTCCACCTTTCAGGTTCAAGCTATTCTCATGCCTCAGCCTCCGGAGTAGCTGGGATTACAAGGCCTGCCACCATGCCCTGCTTATTTTTGGTATTTTTGGTAGAGACAGAGTTTCACAATGTTGGCCAGGCTGGTGTCAAACTCCTTGCCTCGAGTGGTCTGCCTGCCTCAGCCTGCCCAAGTGCTGGGTTTACAGGCATGAGTTACCATGCCCAGCCTATTTTTTCTATGTTTAAATTTGATTTTTAAATTTTGTTTCAGGGAGTACATGTGCTTGCTTGCTATGTGGGTACATTGCGTGATGCTGAGGTTTGGATTTCTAATGATCTCTTGACCCAAGTAGCAAACCTGAAACCCAGCAGGTAGTTTTCAACCCTTCCCCCTCTCAATCCCTCCCAGTTTTTAGAATCCCCAGTGTCCATTATGGCCGTTTTCGTGTCCATCCATACCCAGTGTGAAGCTCCCACTTATAACTAAGAACGTGCAGTATTTAGTTTTCTGTTACTGCATTAATTTGCTCAGGATAAAGACCTCCAGATGTATCCATGTTGCTGCAAAGGATGCAATTGTTTTTATAGTTTTATAGTATTTCGTGGTGTATAAGTACCACATTTTCATTATTCAGTCTACTGTCTAAAGGTGCCTTGGATGATTCCATGTATTTGTTATTGTGAATAGTGCTTGGTAAACATATGAGTGCAGGTGTATTTTTCAAAGGACAATTTTTTTTCCTTTGGGCATATACCCAGTAATGGAATTGCTGGGTAGAATGGTAATTCTGTTATTAGTCTTTAAGGAATCTCCAGACTACTTGTTTTCCATTGGGGCTGGACTAATTTAAATTTCCATCAACCATATATGAGTTCACTTTTCTCCACAAACTCACCAATAGCTGTTATTTTTTGACTTTTCGATAACAGCCGTTCTGACTGATGAGAGATGGTATCTCATTATCGTTTTGATTTGCATCTCTCTGATGATTAGTGATGTTGAACATTATTTTCATGGTTTCTGACTGCTCATATGTCTCCTTTGGAGAAGTATCTTTTCCTGTCCTTTTCCCACTTTTTAATAAGGTTGTTTATTTTCCTGTTGATCTGTTTAAGTTCCTTACAGTATCGTGTTAAAATGTTCCTTATAACTTAAATAGATCAACAAGATGCATAGTTTGAAAATATTTTTGGATGGATAGTTTGCGAATAGTTTCTCCTTCTTTAGGTAGACTGTTTACTTTATTGATAGTTTCTTTTGCTGTGCAGAAGCTCCTTAGTTATGTCTCGCTTTTCTACATTGATTTTGCTGCATTTGCTTTGGGAGTCTTTATCATAACGTCATTGCCTAGGCCAATGTCTAGAAGATATTTTATAGTGTTTTTTCCTAGAATTCTTATAGTTTGAGGTCTTACATTTAAATCTTCAGTCATCTTGAGTAAAGTTTTTCATACGGTGACAGGTAGGGGTCTAATTTTTTTTTCTCCATATAGTTAGCCTATTATCCCAGCACCAGTTTTTGAATAGGATATCTTTCTCCATTGTTTATTTTTGTTGACTTTGGCAAAAAATCAGTTTGTTGTAGGTATTCAGCTTTATTTCAGGATCTCTTTTCTGTTCCATTGGTCTGTGTCTCTATTTTCTGTACCAGTACTACGTTGTTTTGGTTACTGTACCCTTGCAGTATAATTTGAAGTCAGGTAATGTGATGCCTCTGGCTTTATTATTTTTGTTTGGGATTGTCTTGGTTATATAAGCTATTTAGGGGGTTTCATGTGAATTTTAGAATAGTTTTTTTTCTAATTATGGGAAAATGATGTTGGTAATTTACAGGAGTAGTGAATCTGTAAATTGTTTTAGAGAGTATGAACATTTTAAGTATATTGATTCTTTCAAAACATGAACTTGGAATTGCTTTTCTTTTTCTTTTTTTTTTTTTGTTTGGTTCATCTATAAATTTTTTCAGTGGTGTTTTATAGCTTTCCTTATAGAAATTTTTCATCCTTTTGGTTAGATGTATTCCTACACATTTTATTTTTTATTTTCTGTGGCTATTGTAAATGAGATTGTGTTCTTGATTTGGTTCTTAGATTGAATGCTATTGGTGTATGCTACTGATTTTCGTACTTTGATTTTGTATTCTGATACTTCGATGAAGTTATTTATCAAGTCTAGGAGTCTTTTGACAGCATCTTTAGTGTTTTCTAGGAATAGAAACACACTAGCATCAAAGGAAGGTAATTTGATTTCTCCTTTCCTGTTTGGAGGCCTTTTATGTCTTTCTCTTGTCTGATTGCTCTGGCTAGAAATACATGTTATTTTAACTAATATACTCAAGTGCCACAACAGAGTTTAGCATACTTATTCTTTGAAATATTGACCAATACAATAGGTAGTATGGGGTAAACATTTGTATAAAATAGCCTAATATGAATCTCAAATGACAAAATTGAAAGTGAAGAGAAATAAATCTTCATCATAATGAACATCTGAGGCATACATCTGCGTATTTACCCTAATCTGACAAGAGTGGCCTTCAAGTAACCTGTTTATCTGCCATCGCTCACCCTCCATTCTTTTTTTTTTTTTTCTGGAGAGGGGTTCCACTCTTGCTGCCCAGGTTGGAATGCAATGCTGCAGTCTCCACTCACTGCAACCTGCCTCCCTGATTGAAGCAATTCTCCTGAGATTACAGGTGTGCAACTCCATGCCCAGCTAATTTTGTATTTTTAGTAGAGACGTGGTTTCACCATGTTGGTCAGCTTGGTCTGGAACTCCTGACCCCGAGTGATCCACCTGCCTCTGGCTCCCAAGGTTCTGGGATTACAGTTGTAAAAAAAAAAAAAAAACAAAAAAAAGTTAAAACTGTATTTACCATAGACCAAGAATGCCTTGTTTTTTTGTTTTGTCTTGTTTTGTTATTTACAGTTGGCCCTATTTGGGCCTGTTGAAAATAGAATACTCACTGATCCAGTTGGATTAAATGAAAGTCAGTGACAATGATCGGCCAAAGATCAGATTATAATTTATTGAGCAGATATCCCCATTTTCTATATGAGCTTTCATTAAAAACCTAAGACAAAGCAGATCCTTCAGAAACAAATATGTCTGACTGCATTTCCATGGAGACCTATTACTGAGAAAAGAGTTGGGGGAACGATGATGCCAGGAGACAGGGAAAAGGAGTGGGTACTTGTGTTGTTCCATTGTTGGGTAGGCCTGTTTGTTGATCTCAAAGGCTATGGCTTTTGTTCTTTGACTTCAACCATTACGTAGTTTCCAGTCAAGCCTGAATTTACTCTCTTTCTGATAATAGCTTTATTTCATTTGGATCATACCCTAGATGATGGACATGGGAGTCAATGGTTAAGAAGCAAGCTGAAGAACACTGTAGACAGAGCTGAGTGGCTTCCACATAGAAAGAAAGGGTGAGAGGGGAAGAAGGGTGAAGCACTCTGCAAGTAGACTAAGAGTCAGAAACCTGCTACAGGGAAAGAAGATTTTCTGTAGTGATAACCAAATTGTCCCTGTTTATCACTGAATGCCTCTTTTTGTGGAAAGAAATCTGTGTAATTTGTCTGGCTTCATTGTGAAGCAGTCAAATTAAAAATTAAAAAATATAAAGGTAGTATCCACATACATTTAGAAAAAAACAATTAATGCAAATCATTTATTGAAATTATTGTTGTGGTTACCACTTCTATTTCTCTCCATAATTTCCATTTGGAATTTTAAAATTGATCATGAAAATTAATTGATTTTTTATTTGGTGATATTTTATTAATTCATAAATACATAGACATCTTTTAATATTTATCATCAAAAATTTTAATGTTTATATTATATTTATATATGAATATATTTATGTCATGCCATAATAATATATAATAAAAATACAAGTATATTCCTTTATAGTTATATTACTTTCTAAAGTATAATAAAATTTTGAATCAGAATCCCTTTTTAAGCGGAAGCAACTATGTTTTTATTTAAAGCTAGAATTATTTGGCATTTAAATGACACCTTGGTAAACACAAAGGGCTTTTGTTTTTTGTTTTGGTTGCTGTCCACCATCTAAGCAGAGGTTATATTCTTTTAATTTAACACTTAACTACTCAAAAATAAGTTAGTTTTGAATAGGTCTTTGAATTTCAAATACTTCAAGAAAATAGAAGCCAGATACAGGTATACCAATGGTTCAAAAGGGAGCTGGTCATGATTAAAATATGTTACCTGTAGGAGAGATGAAAATACCCTGAAGACTATAGTCTTAAAACCTTTAACAAATAATGAAAAGGAAAAAAGATATATACATTGTTTTACTTAGAAGAACTAGAATCTGTGTGCAATAACTAAATGCCTTTATTGAATAACACTCACTATAAAACATAGAAATAAAAGATCAATAGAAGAGTATTAGAAAACAGTTGCACTATGAACAATAATAACACTGAAATAATAAATTCAAGCAAAATGTAAGAAACGGTAATATCTTTACATCTGCTGTCTTCACAGCTAATATTTCTTGTCTATGTTGTAACCTATTGATTATTCTATAATTTGCTCCTTTCTTGGCAGGGATGTGTTGTGGAATCCAGGAGAAACAAAAACAAGTAATATATGTCATATACTTTGTAAGTTCCAAGAGAAGATTCTTTGACTTGACTCTTCAGGTGAGTCTAAGAATCCACAGTGCAGGCCTGAACAGAAGCAGAGAGTGAGCCGAAACCCTCAGCCATTCTCCTGCAGGAGTCAGGGCCACAGACAGTGTAAAAGAACAATAGATTGAACTCTATAACCTGATTTTGTGCCTGTAATTGATTCACCTATCAGTAATATATAACTAAATACAGAAGTATTCAGCAGGCTTACTTATCCTGGAGACCCAACAAGGAAGGTAGGTTCTTAAGTAAAAACTGTGTGACATAGGAAATAGGTGTGAGACTGAAAAATTGCATTTAAGGAGAAAAATTTCTCAGTACAGTTCATCCTCATTATTCATGAATCCCACATTTGCAAATTTTCTTATTCATAAAACTTATTTGTAATCCCAAATCAATATTTTTGGTGCTTTTGCAGCAATTCATGCTCATACGGGGTGACAAAAAGTTTGAGTCGCTCAAGATGCATGTTGCCAATGAACAAAGTGACTTCTGTCTTTTTGTTTCAGCTCTGTACTCTAACCAAGTGTCCTTTTCACTATCTGTTTAGTGCTATATTTCTCATACTTCTCTGCTTGTTGTTGGTTATTTCAAAGTTAAAACTTTCCCCAAGCATATTGCTGAAGGGCTGTTTTGTGTTCTTAATCTCCAGAACTGGCTGTGATGTGCCTGATAGAAACATATGTGATATATAAGCTTTGTTAGGAGTGAGTGACAGTGCTGTTGTCTGTCAACTGAAAGTTAAAGAATCAACAATATATATTAAGAAAGTTAATATAAACAGAATCAACAATATATATGAAGAAAGTTAATATAAAAGAATCAACAATATATATTAAGAAAGTTAATATAAACAGAAACAAACGTGAAACAATGTTATTTATGGATCAGCTGATGAAAATCAGTAACCACAGGCTTGCAGGGAACCTAACCCTTTATTTTTCCTCAAAGTATCGGATCAATAATTGCTAAATACAGTGTTTGTAGCAATTTTATAAAACGTAATTTCCATGAATAACATGAATCAACTGAGTGTGTTAGTTTTCTAAGGTTGCTATAACAAAATATCCCCGACTGGGTGCCTTCAACAACAGAAATTTATTTTCTGACAGTTCTGAAGTGTAGAAGTCCAAAGTCGAGGTGTCAGCAGGTTTGGTTTCTCCGGAAGCCTCTGTCTGTGGCTTGAAGATCCCTTCTTGTGTCCTTACATAGTCTTTCCTCTGTGTGAATGCACCTCCGGTATCCCTGTGTGTCTCCAAATGTCCTCTTAGAAAGACACCAGATCAGATTAGGGCCCACCTTGAAGACTTCATTTTAACATAATCGCCCCTTCTAAAGCCCTGTCTCCAAATGCAGTGATGTTCTGAGATACTGGAATTTAAGGATTCAAATTACGAATTTGGGAGGTCATGACTTAACCCATAGCAATGAGTATCCAGCAGCAGCAATTGTAAGCACAGGTCTTTTTCTTTCTGCATTAGAAAGTCTGTCAATATCTTCTTACAGATATATTACTATTTCAAAAAAAAAAAAACAGTTTATTAAAAAATTTCAGTTCTATTCTGCCTATCTCCAGGTGTCTAAATTGCCACAACCTGAGACTAGAATTATATGGATAATAATTTCTATATTTATTTATGGGTTTTAATGATGAATATGAAATTAGAATATTTATACTACGGTTTTATTTGTAATGAAGTCTTTTGCATGATTTCTGTCTTGGTAGCTTTTAGTTATTCAGGAGCTAGATATGGACAACAAAAGCAATACCTAAAAAGAAAAAATAGCAATATTCTTTCCTCCACAAAGTGTATACAAAATAAAGCTTCTTCCATAAAATTTTTGGGCTCTGAGCTCAAAAGCTTTTATTTTTAATAAAATCTCTCACAGACTCCAAATTACCTTATATGTTCTTCTGTTCAGACTATTTTGGTTCTCCAGGTATAAGTTTCTATTCAGTTTTTGAGCCTAACTTCAGCTCAAAGCAGTTAAACACCTAAAGTTTTCGAATTTGACATCATTTCCTTTTAACTCTTGTGAACAACACTTACTATGGTTATGAAATTAAGGATTGGAATCTGAGCAGAGTAGTTTTTCTTCTGTTTTTTCCCAGAATCCCAAGGCTACATTTATATTTAAATGGTCTTCATAGGTTTTTTATTGTTACTAAATAGTGCTTTATCTAAATAAAAGACTTAATTTTGCAATCTCAAATTTTTTAGAAGTGCATAAATTGTATCTTGAATACTGAGCCCTAGATTTTCTGTTTCCACCAACTATTTTTTTCAAACACTTGAATATTAAACTTTTTGCCAAGCTTAATACTCAACATTTTGACTTTTCCCTGTTAAGGACCAGGTTCATGATGCCTAGATTTTGCCAAAAGGGATTTGCTGGTTTAATCTTGCATGAAATCTTAATCCATGTCAGCTTGATTCCATAGTTTTATGTGCTACAGAGATTCTTCAGACTTAAATTACAGATAGGGTGACCCACTATTATATGCCAAAGACTCATTGCATAGGAACTCCTGGCCCATTCTGATCATATTGAACATGCTAGATTTTCTACTATGGAAGCACTAAGACTCTCATTAGAACATTTGCTAGATTTTGTACTCAGTAAGAAGAAACTACACTGTGTATTAAGTTTTTCTCTTAATAAAAATAACACATTGCTTTGTTTTGGTTGTTTGATAACAACGGAAGTCATTCTCTGATAAACATTAATATGTTTGTAAAGCCGTAATTCTGTTTAATTTATCCTTTAAAGTTAACGCTTTCTATATCATCTTACAGTGACTTAGCTTCAGATTATATTTTTTTCTTAATGTAAAATAATGGCCCTTCTTTCATTTACCTTGGTTAAGTTGGATGTTATCTAGTTTTTCATTACTTTACATTTCTAATTAAAAAATAGGCTATGCATTTAATATAAAATTTGGTTTATAAATGTAAAATCATCCCAAATTTATGTCAAAATCTGACAACATATTGTGGCAATGAGTCAGATATAGACAACTGACTAGAGCATTTTGCATATTTTAAATTGTTTTAGAATATTAGCCCTTATAATATTGTACCAAACTCACAGTTTCCTAGACGTAAGAGACAGTAAGAAATGTTTATTGCATAGTCAGAAAACATTAAATGATATTTGGGAAGGCTCTTGCTGTGGCTTTCCTGCTTTATAGTCAGTCCTCAATATTTTCCTTTTGTTTTGGAACATTTATAGCAAATACTTAATTCTTTGAGGATATTAAAATTTGAACCTAATTGGAAGTTTTCCTGTGAAGACATGTATTGAACATGATACACGTGGTGATTTTGATTATACAATCTCAGCCCTCCACATTCAGTGAAATACATGTAATGAATCATAAAGTGTCAGATAAAAGTTAATTTTAGCCCAAATCATATGAAAGGTGTGACTGAGAGAGTTTTCATGAGGTCTAATAGTGCAAGAGGTACCTCTGTGAATAATCATGTTCTCTCTGGAGTTTTCAGAGTAACAGAGGATAGAGATATTTTACCAATTTGTTTTTCAGCTTTAATCCTCACTTGACCAAACATGATCAGTTGTATAGGGAACTATGTAGCCTTTTCTGATTCATTCTTTAGAAGCGTCATATAAGTGTATTGGACAACATTCTTCCCTGTCATGTGATCAATTGTTTCCAGACCTACTTTTATTCTTAGACCCATTTCTACTATTCAATAAACACCATTCAGCTATTCATCAACTAAACACGCTATTCTCTAATGCAAATTCTAGTATCCCCAAACATTCTATCAGTGATTAGGAAGATGGTCTTTTCAGGATGTGAGAATACACATTTATGCTACTCCCTAGGGATTCCTGTAGACATCTTGCCTTTTGCTGAGTGTTAGTAGTATCTGCAGTGGTTTCAGAGTTTTCTCCTTTCATTTTAGCAGTTCAATTACCTTTTTTTAGTTTTTACCAATTCAACCTTTCTCTTTTTAAGAATTAATGCCAACTACTATTCTATGAAACTCTGATTGTTGACAATCCCCACTGAGATATACTGCCACTTTGTACTAGATTATATCTATGAGGTAAAAGTCAATAGTTTTCTATATTTCTTTTTAATCTCACCAATAATCCACAATATGTTAAGCCAAGTTCAAATCTTATACAAAAATTTATATTATAGAAATGAACTAAGAAATTTGGATGTATATCTTTATTTTGATATTAATATATATAAACACTGTCAAGTTAATTCTATAAATGTTACATCGTAATTATATAATTATTTACCCAATGCCTTTTATATCTTGTGATAAGTAGAGTGTTATTCACAAGTTAGCAGCTAACATAGAGAAAAAAATAAAACAAAATAAAGAATTCGGAATCTGGTTAGACATGGTATTTATCTTGTTAAATGGTAATATCAATTTTGTAACGACATGTGTTAAATATATATATAAATTATATATTTATATATAACTAACATAATTATATATTATATTTATATATGTATTATATAATATATGGTTATATGTAAACTACATATAAAATATAATTAATATTAAATAATTAATATATATTTTAAATGCATGAGCTAAATATATATAAATTATATACAATTAATATTAATTTTAATATATAATTATATAATTCATATTTTATATATTGATATATAATAATATATGATATTAATTATTCATTAATTATCGTATAATTAATTATAATATTATTAGTGAATAAATCGTTATAATTATATAATTAATGAATATTAATATTACATATAAAGGCATGAGTTAAATATATATATTTATATATGATTATATTGTATAACACATACATATAACTATATATACAACACACATATATAACTATAACACATATATAACACATATATATAACATATATATAGCTCATATATATAAAACACATAGTTATATAGCACATATATATAACTATGTGTTATACAATATAGTCATATATAAATATATATATTTAACTCATGCCTTTATATGTAATAAGTTTCATATATATAACAATGTGTTATAAAATATAGTTATATATTATATATATTTAACTCATGCCTCTATATTCATTAATTATTTTATAATTAATTATTCATTAATTATATTATTATAATGTATATATAATACATTATATATAATGTGTATATAATACATGTATATATATAAAACATATATATAACTATGTGTTATACAATATAGTTATGTATAAATATAATATATATAAAGAATTTAAGTATCATAAATAGTCAATGGCCTAAGTGATAATCCAGTTTAAGTTAACTTTAATTGACATTATAAGGAAGTTTATATAGTTTCTTTTACATTGTGGTAAAATAGCTTGCCTGAGATCCTAGTTTACATATTCAGTATTTAGTTCTGTTAAGAAATTTATTTTTAAATTACATAATAAAATAAGGCAAATATTTTAGGATGAATATAAAAAGTGACATTGGTTCCTCTTTGCCCCCTGCCCGTGATTCAGATACACATGAATCCAATTATTTTGGCTAATCTGAGGGAAAGGAAGCCTATGAATAACAAGAGTAATTTATTTGCTTCAGAAAATACTCCTTTTCTCTTCTTAATACTTGAATTATTCTATGCCTTTAACCTTTAAAGTCTTATAAAGCCAAATAATCTCAGGTTCTAATACTCTATGATTTTATAAATTTACAAGAAAGGTGTCAATGTTCAGTGCTACAGAAACTTTTGGCATTGATATAGAAGGTTAAATAAGTTTTCTTTGGGAGCTTAGAGGTGCAGTATTTTGATATTCAGGATCTTTATCAAGTGTGATTTCAAATGACTCTTAATGATTCCAAGACATTCAATATAAGAAGAAATCAGGACACTCTTTCTAGTTTCACTATTTGAACTAGTTACTTAAATATAGTGCCATTTTTTATCATTTTTTAAAGTTTGCTCAAGATCCTAAGATTGATTTTATCAATATCCCATTTTATTTCCCTCGAGATAAAACAATTATATTGTTTTCACAGATTCAGCAATGCTGTTTTCTCCAAGTAAAATGAGGGTAATTATAGTAGTTAACTCATGGTGTTGTAAAATGCAAATGGCAAACTACCATCAAAACCTCTTAGAATAGTGCCATGTACACAGAACGTGCTATGAAGGGACGACTTTTATCATCATCATCATCATCATCATCTTCACTAATATTGTTAATTTTATTCTTACATTTATGAATGTAAACACACAAAATGAAGATGGAAAAATAGAATATGCATCTAATTTTTTAGCTGTGACATCCACATCATAGTTACTGTTTCCCCTTCCCCATCACTCTATGCCTTCCTGAATCTGTTCTTATTTGTTGTCTAATGGAGTTAAAATTAAGAAAAATATATTTGAGACAAACAATGAGATTCTTGTATGTGTGTTTATTGTATTTATACTTCCTCTGAGCTCCATTTTCCTGGAAGACATCTAATATGTCCAGATTTTAAGAAAATTCAATCCATCACATTTCCTGAGATAGACTCTCTTGTGTCTACCACTCACATATGTATTTTGATGAGATCAATACCTACTCCTTTTGACAATCACACTAACCACGGATTCCTAACCACTAATAGAATGTTTGGGGATACTGGAATTTCCATTAGGGAATAGTGTGTTTACGTTGGTGTTTAGATGAATGGTGTGTTTATTGAATAGCAGAAATGGGTCTAGGAATAAAAGTAGGTCTGGAAACAATTGATCAAATCACAGGGAAGAAAGTTTTGCAATAAACTTATATGGTGCTTCTAAAGAGAGGAATCAGAAAAGGCTACGTAGTTCCCTGCTCAACGGATCATGTTCAGTCAAGTTGGGATTAAAAACGAAATAACAAATTGGTAAAATATCTCTATCTTCCTGTTACTCTGAGGAAAAGTCTGAAGATGAATGGAAATAATTATATAATTAATTGTCAAACATAACCAACAGTTCCATCAAATTTATAGTAACATTTGTTTAAACTACCAATGGGAATTATTTTCTTGCTGCTGATAAGCCTTTTCTCTTTAATACCCTCAGTTATTTCTCTAAACATCATGATACAGTCTTTATCATCCATTTGTTTGTTTATTGACTCATTTATTTACTCATTTATTAAATACACACTAATCAAGTTCAGGCACTGAAGATAGAGTGATACACAAGATAATACATGGTGTTTGCTTTCATTATGTCACTGTCCATTCAAGACACTATAACAAAATATCACAGGCCAGGTGGCTTGTAAACAACAGAAACATATTGATCAAAGTTCTGAAGGCTGCAAAGTCCTAGATAAAGGAAATAGATGATTTGGTGTCTAATGAGGGCCCACGTTCTGGTTCACTGTCTCCTCATGTGGTGGAAGAGGAAAAGAAGCTTTCTGGAGTCTCTTCTGCTTTGGTATGAATCCCATTCACAAGGACTCTGCCCTTCTAATCTAATCCTCAACCTTCAAATACCATCACATTGAGGATTAGGTTTCAAAATATGAATTTTGAGGAGATACAAACATTTCAGTCTTGGCTTATGATTTACCTTATGTGGAAGAATTCAAAATACTGGCAGAAATAAATGTAAAATTAAAAAATAAGAGCAGCTGTTAAAATTTGCTAGTGTACCACTGAATACAGCATAGCACTTTTTTAACACAAAAATAACTCAGTGTCAAGGAAAGCATCCCATGCAATACTTTAATAAATTACCATAAACAAAAATTAACTCTAGATGGATTAAAGATTTAAACATAAGATCTAACACTATAAAAACACTAGAAGAAAAGACAGGCGACACCATTCAGGACATAGCACAGGCAAGGACTTCATGACCAAAACACCAAAAGCAACAGCAACAAAAGTCAAAATAGACAAATGGGATCTAATTACACTTCAGAACTTCTGCACAGCAAAAGAAACAATCATCAGAGTGATCCAGCAACCAACAGAATGGGAAAAAAATTTTACAATCTATGCAACTGACAAAGAGCTAATATCCAGAATCTACAAAGAAATAAAGCAGATTTACAAGACAAAACAAACAAACCCATTCAAAAGTGAGTGAAGGATATGAACAGACACTTTTAAAAAGAAGACATATATGCAGCCAATAAACATGAAAAATGCTCGTCATCATTGGTCATTAGAGAAATGCAAATCAAAACCATTTGAGATACCATCCCATGCCTGTTAGAATGGTGATCATTTAAAAATCTGAAGACAACAGATGCTGGAGAGATGTGGAGAAAAGAACACTTTTCCACTGTTGGTGGAAGTGTAAATTAGTTCAGCCATTATGAAAGACAGTGTGGCAATTCCTTAAGGATCTAGAAATAGAAATTCCATTTGACCTAGCAATCCCATTACTGGGTATATTCACAAAGGATTATAAATCATTCTATTATAAAGACACATGCACATGTATGTTTGTTGCAGTGCTGTTTATGACAGCAAAGACCTGGAACCATCCCAAATGCCCATCAATGATAGACTGGATGAAAAAAATGTGGTACATATACACCATGGAATACTATGCAGCCGTAAAAAATGACAAGTTCCTGTCCTTTGTAGAGACAGAGATAAATCTAGAAACCATCATTCTCAGCAAACTGACACAAGAACAGAAAACCAAACATGGCATGTCACTCATAGACAGGTGGTGAACAATGAGAACACTTGGGCACAGGGAAGGGAATGGAACAACACTCACTGGGCTAGGTGGGGGGGTAGAGGGGAGGGGAGGGACAGTGGGGGGCAGGAAGGATGGGGAGGGATAACACCAGGAGAAATGATAGGCCACGGGGGTTGGGGGTGATTGGGGACAGCGAACCACCATGGCATATAAGTACCTATGCAACAATCCTACAGGATGAAGGATGTACACATGTACCCCAGAGCCCCAAGTACAATAAAAATAAAATAAAATAAAATAAAAATAAATTACCTTTCTAATTTAGTAAAGTTCTCATATATACTGATGAGGTAGGCTTTATTTTTTTGCTTCATATTTCAATATCCCTCTTCTGGGTTACATTTAGTTGCTCTTTGTTGCATGTTCTATTTTCTGTGAAATTACTCTTTCAATTCAACCTTCTATAGATAACTGTTACTATGGATCATTCATTTATATAAATATATGTATATTATGTGTATAGACACATAATAATATTGATATAAATATAAATAAAATTGATATAAATTTAGTGGCTCACCCTGGAAGCTTTTGCAAAAAAAAAAATATAGAATATAACAAACTAATTGAAAAACAGCGACCTTTTTGCCTCCCTTTACCTACTACGCTAATATTCTCCTTCCTTTCTTTGTTAAGCTTTTTGAATGACATATCTATTGTCACTAACATTGTATGACTACCAATCATTATTTCTTAATGCATCATAATCAGGCTTCTACCTACTTCTAGAACCCGTATTAACTTTGAAATTTTGATTTCAAAAGATTGTGGTATTCTCACATTTTCTGTGCCAGTGAATAGACTCATTCAAGTATTCCTATGACAACTTATGGAGATGTTGAAACCATTAAGCTGCCAATATTTTAACAGTCCAGAAGATGCCTTTGTTTTTATTTAATACATATTTTACCTCAAGATCTCCTACTTTTGTATAAAATACACCAACACACATACATGTACAACCCCCAAAATTTCCCATCAGGCCTGGCGGCTCATGCCTGTAGTCTCAGTACTTTAGGATGCCAAGGTGGGTGGATCATGGGGACAGGAGTTTGAGACCAGTCTGACCAACATAATGAAACCCCATTTCTACTAAAAATACAAAAAATTAACTGGACGTGGTAGTGTTGCCTGTAACCTAGGGACTCAGAAGGCTGAAGCAAGAAAATCACCTGGACCTGGGAGGTGGAGGTTGCAGTGAATCAAGATTAAGCCATTGCATCCTGGGTGACAGAGCAAGACTCCATCTCCAAACAAACAAACAAACTTCCCATCAATTCTATCTCCAAAATATCTCTGGTGGCAGAATAATACTATGTATTCACAAATGTTTTCATTCTTCTCAGAATGGACAGAAAACCTATATTTCCCAGGCACTTACCCTGCTACATTCATATGTGAACATAAGACTGGAGGTAATGAATGAGTTATCACTATTAGTTCACACAAGTTCTGGTTGTTAAAATGTCTGTGACCTCCCTGCCCTCTCTGTCTTGCTCCCTCACTCACCATGTGACATGCCTGCTAGCCCTTTGCCCTCTGTTATGAGAAAACATTCCCAAGGCGCTCCTGAGGAGATCCTGACACCATGTTTCTTGGGCAGCCTGTAGAACCATGAGCCAAATAAACCTATTTTTTTTTCTGAGAGGGAGTCTCCCTTTGTCACCCAGGCTAGGTTGCATTGGCATGATCTCAGCTCACTGCAACCTCCACCTCCTGGGGTCAAGTGATTCTTAGCCTTAGTCTCCAAAGTAGCTGAGATTACAGGTGCCCATCACCACACTGAGATAATTCCTGTATTTTTAGTAGAGATAGGGTTTCACTACATTGGTCAGGCTGGTCTCGAACTCCTGACCTCGGGTGATCTGCCTGCCTTGGCCTCCCAAAATGCTGGGATTACACACATGAGCCACCGTGCCTGTCTGCTAAACCCTTTTTCTTTATAAATTACTGAGACTAAGAAATTCCCTTGTAGCAATGCAAGTGGATTGATACAATATTATACATATCAAAACATCGCTATGTACCCCAATAATACGTCCAATTATTTGTCAATTGAAAGAGAAAGTAAACTTTACATTTCAAGTGGGATAAAGTCTAAACTCTTTCTCATGACCTAATTAATTCAGCATGTATGCAGAAGATTAAAAGTGGACCCTTTACTTACATCATATAGAAAATTTAACTCAAGGTGTGTTAAAGACTTAAATGTAAAACCGAAAACGGTAAAAACCCTGGAAGACAATCTAGAAAATACCATCCAGGACAAAGGAAAAGACACATAGAAGGGAACAACAAACACTGGGGCCTATGGGAGGGTGAAGGCTGGGCGGAGGCAGAGGATCAGGAAAAATGACTAGTGGGTACTGGGCTTAATACCTGGGTGATAAAATAATCTGTACAAAAAACCTTCATGACACAAGTTTACCTATGTAACAAACCTGCACATGTACCCCTGAAAAATAAACATAAAATAAAATAAGAAAGTTTAAAACCTTGCTTAAAAACTTAACGAAATGTACTAATTAATAATAGCTATCACAATGTGACACCTGACATTTAGTTCCATGACTTTTTTCTGGTTCCAAATGTTTCTTTAATTATAAACTGATCACCAGTCTCATCGATTATGCTCCTGTGTCTTTTGAATACTAGTTGTTGATCTATGGGCATTTATTGTTCTTACTCTGTGACTCATAGCAAGGATCATTTTCTTGTTCCTTTGATGTTTCAGACACATTTACATTCAAATAAATCCACAAAATACCAGGAATGACTAAAAGAAGAGACATTTCTCTGGAAAAGTCTTAGTATTTCGGATAAATATATAAAAAATGTGAATATACAAATCATTATAAAAATACTAATATACAAATCAATCCAGTTGAAAATGGAGCCTCACTTATCTCCAGGCATACACATGGAGACAACAAATGCCTGGCCCAACTTAAGCCATCCAAGTTCAAATACACAACAAATGAGTTTCACACGAAGTGAAAGGTCATGTCTTTAATCCAAGTTTTCTTGGAATGTACACAGATGTCATTCTTCCCAACCTATATAATTAAACAGTTTAACTGAAAAAAAATTGAGCATGATACAGTCCAATGGCCCAATGACATTGAACTATCCTCAGGTTCTCATGCATGTCAGCCTTTTTCTAACTTAGGAAAAATTTTACAAACTTTCATTTGAAGTTCAGGAGTACATGTGCAGGTTTGTTATGCAGGTATACTGTGTCATGGGAATTTGCTGTATAGATTATTTCATCACCTAGGTATTAAGACTAATACTCATTACTTATTTTTTCTGATCCTCTCCCTCCTCCCAGTGTCTACCCTCTGAGAGTCTCCAGTGTCTGTTGTGTCCCTCTCTGTGTTCATGTATTCTCATTAATTAGCTCCCAGTTATAAAATAGCATATGGTATTTGATTTTCTGTTCCTGTGATAGTTTGCTAAGGATGATGGCCTCCAGCTCAATCTATGTCCCTGCAAAGGGCATAATCTCATTCTTTTTTATGACTACATAGTATCCATGATGGATATGCACCACATTTTCTTTATCCAGTCTACATCAATGGAAATTTAGGTTGAGTCCATGTCTTTGCAATAAACATACGTATGAATATGTCTTTATGATAGAATGATTTAAATTCCTTTGGGTATAAACTCAGCCATAGGATTGCTAAATTTAATGGCAGTTCTGTTTTTAGCTCTTGGAGGAATTGCCAGAGGAATTACTCTTTGAGGAATAACCATTGTTTTCCAAAATGGTTAAACGAATTTACACACCCACCAGCAGTGTATAAGCATTCGCTTTTTTCTGCAACTTCACCAGAATCTGTTTTTTACTTTTTAATGGCAGGCATTTTGATTGGTGTGATACAATGAGATACTAGCTCATTGTTTTCATTTGCATTTCTCTAGTGAACAGTTATGTTAAACTCTTTTTTAATGCTTGTCCGCTTCATATGTCTTCTTTTTTATTTATTTTATTTATTGATTGATTTTTTATTTTATGTGCATACTATATCTGGCATTTCTCCCCATGTTATCCCTCCCCTCCCTCCCCACCCCCCACTGTCTCTATTCTACCCCCTCCCCAACTGCTCCCAGTGTGTGATGCTCCTCTCCCTGAATCCACGTGTTCTCATTGTTCAACACCCACCTCTGGGGACAATCGCCCTACACATCCAGCTTGTTCCAAGGAAGATGGAAGAAGTCTGCATTCTCAGGAGCAGTACTGGACACCCAATTAGCATTGGACTGCCAACCTGAACTTTGTATAATCTGACAAAATAAGGCTTGTATCTGTTTAAGTCATTCAAGTGAAAGTTTTCTGTTATTCACAGCTGAATGAATCCCTAACCGTCTCTCTTTAGGTACAAACTAGTATATTCATTAGTTACATGCATCTCAGGCCAAAGATATATAACACTGAAATCATTTTACATTTCTTCTATTCTCAGATATTCCATTTCATTTCCCTTTTCGACCTAGGTCTCTTCATTACTGCTGCTGGCATGCCTTTCCGGACTTGGAAAATTCCTTTACTCCCTGTATTCAATTAGTGACTACATGCTCTTGGATATATCTGTGATGAGTCCCTTTCTTTCCACCCACAGCAGCACTCCCCTGCCTCAGGTTTTCCACATTCCTCACATTTGCCATTGAATTTGACTCTTATTTATCATATGCTTTCATATATACTCCATTCTAATTTATCACCCACATAGCAGAAAAAGTAGCTTTTCCTAACATAAAATTTTGATTGTATTTGAATACAGCTTTTTATCTTTCATTGTTGCTCCGACATTTTCAGAACACTTAAGAATGACATTAAATAAATTCCATAGTCTATACCTCAACTATTTCTAAATTCCTTATTTGTCACTTTATTCCTTCTACTCTGTCCTTTTGCCATTCATGTGCAGCAACTACTTACTTTTCCTAAAATTTGCCAAGGGGTTCCATGCTTCCATTACTTTTCTCCTGTGTTGTTCCCCATTGCTTTTGGCTGTCTTTACCTTGGCTTATGATTAGGCCATAATTTGTGATTAATCCTTTAGAATCTAATGCCACTTGTAACTTCTCTACAATATGTTTTGAGCCCCCCATCCCACCTCATGTACAGACATCACTGCTTTCCTGTCTGTATCATCGTGGTGCTGCTTCCTTGGGTCATTATTTGTTTACTGGGCTCTTCCTTCTTCTTGTGTCAATGTTCAACCAGAGAAACAAAACTAATGTAAAATATGTACTAAGAAATGTATTGCAAGGCAGTAGATTACATAATTCTGGGGGCCAGCTAGACAAACAGAAACCCATCAGGCAGGCTATCAGGAAAGGCTGGCTGAAACTCCTGCCATAAGCTGAAGTTGTTGTCTATAGGCAGAATTTCTTCTCTTTTGGAAAGTCTTAGCTCTGGAAATGCCTTTCAACTGATCAAAACAGACTCACCCACATTATCTAGTATACTCTCCCATATGTAGAGTTAATTCACAAAGGACTTCAATCACATCTATAAGATATCTTCCCGGAGAAATCTATATTAATATTTAATTGAATAACTTGCTATAGTAACCTACAAGAATGAACATATAAAATGCTCTCTCATATTTCCTCAGGGCAGATATCATGTCTTTTCATCTGTATAAGTTCAGTTCCTGGCATATTGCCAGAAATTTGTTCATAATAGTACAACCCTGCTGGGCAGGAGCTGGAAATTTGATGAAAATTAATTTAATAATAAACTTCTCTCAGGCAATTAATTTTTCTTCTTACTTATACAGGTACTGAAGTGAATCTTGTGAAAGAAAAAGATGAAAAGCCTGATCATAAATGAAATTTAAGAATGCACAGAACCATGATAGACTGGATGGCTCCAACATGTGTCTGGTTATTGGAAAGGAATTATGATTCCTGGATGTAACTCACTATAAGGAAGAAGACATATATACCATCAATCCAAACCTAATTCCAAGGTATATGGGTCAGAATGATCTTTCTATTCTGGGTGTAGTTTGAGAGTTGGTGACAAAATTCATCAAGAACCAGTGACTCTGCTTGCATATATGTATCCAAGGAGACAGTGACTTTGGTATTGAAGGAGATATAGCACTTGACATCCACTGGGCCAACTTCTCTGAGGTTAAAGTAGAATGAGATAGTTGTATCCTTCTTCCCTCAAAAGATATTATTACTATTGTGACTTCAAGTGCAGGAAACATACAATTTAGTGAAAAATCCAGAGTTGTAGAACAGGGATGCTAGATGAATGTATGGGATGTCTTAAGTGGCATCTAACTTGAGCTGGGAAAGAAGGAAAAGTAGGTGCGTATGACTGCTTCAGGTAGAGGCTTTAGATGATCGCAAGACACAGAGTTGAGAACATGCCTAGAAATGCTTAAGAAATTGAAGGAGTTGAATGTGCATATACATTGAGAAGAAACAGGAAGAAGGTTCAAATTCATTAAAAATGTTGAACTTCTTCCCAAAGGAATGAAAAGCTATTATAGGATTTTAGATAGAAGTGTAAGATAATTGGATTGTGTTTCAAGTATAACATTTTTGTTACATTGTAGTAGATGGACTTTATAAAGAAAAGTACAAGTTATTATTGAAATCTACAAAGATACTTTTTTTTTTTGAGATGGATTTTCACTCCTGTTACCCAGGCTGGAGTGCAATGGCACGATCTCCGCTCACCGTAAGCTCCGCCTCCTGGGTTCAGGCAATTCTCCTGCCTCAGCCTCCTGAGTAGCTGGGATTACAGGCACGCGCCACCGTGCCCAGTTAATTTTTTG
This sequence comes from Callimico goeldii, assembly GCA_963573925.1. NCBI lineage: Eukaryota > Metazoa > Chordata > Mammalia > Primates > Cebidae > Callimico > Callimico goeldii. The sequence continues at coordinate 4,592 of CAUYOR010098296.1, read as the reverse complement.
TATTTTTAGTAGCGACAGGGTTTCACCATGTTGACCAGGATGGTCTCCATCTCTTGACCTCGTGATCCACCCGCCTCGGCCTCCCAAAGTGCTGGGATTACAGGCTTGAGCCACCGCGATACTTTCTTAAGATGATGTCTTGGTGTAGGCTGAAGGCAGAAGAAAGGTGTGAATGATATCTAAGAGAGAATATCAGTGAAAATGGGGAAATGGAAGAGGAAAAAAAGGCACATTGGACTGCCGTGTTTCAAGTTTGAACATATTTGAGGACAGTGGTATAATTTAATGATATCAGGTATATCACATAAGGAATGGAGAGGGTGACATCAGTTTTGAAGACACTAGCCTATTTGAAGGGTTTGCATCTTATTTCTGCCATCAATAGCAGCTAGATAATCTGGTCTAGAGTTCAGCAGGGAAATTGAAGTTTGAAATATCTATTTGAGTTGTCTGTCTATAGATTATTGTGAAATTCATAGAAGAAAATGGGCAGGAGAAAGTACTAGAACTAGTGGCTGAAAAAGTAGAGAAAAAAAGGAAGAGAGGAGAAAAAAGGTGGAGTGAAGACAAGAGATGGAGACATGGGGAACTAATCTATAATATCAATGAGGTGATTTCCTGGCAATGAAAACTGATAAAAATGAGCATAAGAATTTGGTAGAAAACACAGATCATAAGGTGTTATGAAACAATGAGGAAAATAGTGTCTGAAGAAGGAAAAAGTAGAGTGGACACCAGGTCAGCTGCTGGAGTGTATACATGGTGAATGAAGTGCCCGTTAGATTTAGTGATGTGAAACTCAGAGACTTGAGTGAGAAAAGCATTAGCGAAGAAGTGATGGGAGTGTGACATTATGAGTTAAATGTGCATTAGCCAAAATATTCCACAGAGAAGGCATGTTCAATAAGTTTGGGAGCTCATGGGATACTTTGGGTGGGATGGAAGAAAAAGGTGTGTTTGTTTCTGTGTGTATGTGTGGACAGCGGGGAAGGATTTTTGTGAGAATGTTGGGTCTAGCTCCATTAATAGAGTGAACTTTGCATTTTATCTCTCATCACTCTGTCCCTGAAGAATGGAAGCTCTCAATCTCATTCCTCTGCAAAAGACTGAGCCAGATGAAACTCTTTCCTTATGCTGCAGCAGGATAATAGCAGCAGAAACAATGGACACTTGTGAGTGAAAATTTTGTGATACTATCTGGCCTGGGACTGCAGTGAAAACAGATAATGGGATCTCAATGATAGTCCACTTGAAACTTTTATATAGTATTTAGACAGGGGTGGCTCATGAAAGAATGAATCTCTTACATTATAAAGAGCATAGAATTTGGGAACATTTTCATTTTAATAATATAAAATTCACAAGGAATAGATTATAGATTATCAGATACCTAATATATGCTCAATAAATAATTACTAAATAAAAATTTATTAATTCATTAATTTAATTAACCCATCAGAGACTATACACACTATATCCTTTCCTTATTTCATCCAGAGGGTATAGAAATCAAATTGAGGGAAAACATGAGTACTTAGATAAATTAAAGAATATTGCTGAAGAAATTGAAATGTAAAATTTAGACAATCACTGGCTTGTTTCAACTAATAAAACTAGAAGGGCTATTTAGTATCAGAAAGCCGTATTCAAAATAGCACAATGTTTTTTCAATTTCTTTTAAAATTGGAAACAAGACTGATATCAGAATGCATTAGGCAGTTAATGTCATCTTCCAGTCCAATTATTTTTTGTTTTGGACATTGCTGGCTTTTATACTGTGGGCACTTGATTTTTCTATTCAGGTAAATAAGAGTTAATAGCTAGAGTATTAATTTGGTCCCAATAGATAATTAGTATAATCTGTTATGTATGAAAGCTGGATTGGCAGGACTTTGATTTTAATAATGCCCATGGTATCAAATCAACAATTTGTCATTATGGTTGTGAAATGCACAGATGGGCAAATACACATTCCTCATTTTGTAATTTGTTTGTTTTTCCAGAAGAGTCCACTGAGATGATTATTTTTTATTTGGATATTCAGAATAACAATAAAAGTGACTGATTCAAATGCTGCAATTCAAAGTAGTATATTATTTTCTAACTTATCATTATAAAAAACTCTTTACTTCATATGCTATTTTTCTATTTGTCTTTCATCCCACATTTTGGAGTGGGTATAAAAACAGGGAAGGGCTAATACTGTAAGAAATAATATAATCATAACACCAGAAAAATATATACAGCCCTACTTTGGTGTAATGTTCAAAGTACATTAGTGTATTTTTAGTACATAGTTTATATGTTAGGTTTATGTGTGATTTACATAATTAGCGACAATAGTAGAATAAATATACAATTTTAAAGGTACAGTACACGCATACAATTTTTCTTCAGAAATATATTTGTGATGTTTAGATGTTTAAGAGGCTCCATATTGCTGTTTTAAAAGATAGCAACTAGATAATAGTCATCTTTAGTACATGTTGACTTTAATATATGGCCAGCCATGGATCTTATCAGGTATCTGAATGAAATTGAACTTTTGTTTTACAGTTTGTTTGGGGAACACTCACTAAAAAGAGAAGCTGGGAGAGGAGGCTATATTTCCAGGCAACTCAACTGCCCATGTAATAATGGAGTAGGAAAGACCCCAAACAAACCTCTAGAGCACCGAACTGAGAAGGAAGTAGTGATTTATTTGACCAGGAGCTGTGGCAGCAGAGGTGCCTAACAGCTGAGCTCCCCAACAATGAAAATCCTTGCCCTTTTAAATCCTTGTAAACTCTAGAAATTACATGTGAAAGGGTCCTGGGCTTACAACTCCAGAAATTACATGTGAAAGGGTCTTGATCTATGAAATAGTTGTGGAGTACATGACTTAGGTGTGAGTTTGATTGTGTTTAAGTGAAAACAATGCCTTCTGGAAAGATTCCTCCACACCATATCCGTGATCTATAGATAGGATTGTGGTTAGCAGTAGGGGTCTTACCTTTAACCTGGCTGGCAGTGCCAACCGGTCCCTCCTCTGGCTGACTTCTAGCTTCTCCTTTTGAGATGCAATGCAGAAGGCTGCAGAGGATTAAGGGTCTCTTTCTAAAGAATAGACCCTAGCTATTGCAACCTTTGGCTTGGAATTATCCATCCATAAATATGAGCTCCTTCTATTAGCATACATTATCAAAAATATACATATTCTCCACTCACAATTATGGATAATATACATTAAAGGCTGTCTCTCACTGTCTGCCTTTTTAATGTGTACATATGCTGCTAAAAAAAGACCATGCGGTGTGCCCAAAGAAAAGCAAAGGAGAGCTTTATTTTCTTAAAAAAAAAAAAAAGCAACTATCTGAATATGAGTACACACAATTTCTGATGTTAATGGGAAAGTGCCCCTGGGAGAACAAAGAGTGTAACTGGCTTAAGAAGGGACAGTTTCCACCCTAGTTTTCAATCAGGCCCATGTATGCAATTAAAGAATTCACACTTATTCATTCTGTATTGGTTGACAACAACTGAGTCCCCATTGTGTAGTTTCTAGTCCCAGTCAGAGGTGTCTGTTGGATACTCCTTTCAGGCAGCTGGTAGTAGTAGTTTTCAGGCGATGGTGTCTCAGCTCCAGCTCCAGTAAGCATCCCATTTGCAGGCCAGGAGGTTGGAGAAACTGCCTTAGTCTGAGGTGTCTGGAGCTGCCCTCTCCAGGAGCAAAAGGGGCATAACTACTCATCCCTCATTCACCAAGGCCACTGTGATAGGTTCACTTCACAGTACTCTGGTGGGGGTTTGTATGTGAAAATACCTTGGTAAGTTTTGTTAAATAGTTACAGTTTTATGAGAACATTTGCCTCTTGTATTTATATCACATTTAATAATGTAATGTCTTGGAATGAAAGAAGTCAAAAAAGATAAAAATAAATCTTTTAAGCCACCACTTGCTCTCTAGACATGAACACATGCAAGTTATTTCTAATAGAATGAATACTTTTAAAGGCAACTGTAAAAGGGTAGTGCATACTTATACTATATTACGAAAGTTCTTTTTGCTAAAAAATTTATACTCTTTTAAGTTCGTTTAAATATTTGTAAATAAGACAATTTAGCTTAAGGTGAAGTTGATTTCTGTTCACAATCCTAAAGAAGGCAGAAATAGAAGAAAAGGATAGAAGAAGGGAGATAGAGGAAGTATTGAGGCAAGGGGAGGGGGAGAAGGATGGAAGGAGGATAAAGGGAGTGAAGAGATAATGCGAGAGAGAGAGAGGAATGACAGGGGTACGACATCAAAGGGAAAGCAAAGGAGGGAGAGGACAGAAGATTGAGAGAGAATCTCAACCTTTCCTAGTTTTCCTCTTCAGAGAACTTTCTGTGACTCACCAATGAGAAACATTTCTCAAGCCCTCAAACTCCTGTGGGCCTGACCTGACTTGTGATAATGAAGAGCTTTGGTTCATTTGTGCTGTAATGATAATATTTGTAGAGTGTGATATAGCTGACCTAGAGTTAGAACCTGTACAATGCCATTTTATAAATTGACAAAACTGTTTCCATTCTCCTCACAATGACTGCTAACCTTGGCTTCTGTAAACTGCTAG
>CAUYOR010098295.1:0-17231 GCA_963573925.1 Callimico goeldii | reverse complement strand
GGGGAGGAAGGCAGCAAACCACACTGCCATGTATGTACCTATGCAACTATCTTACATGTTCTTCACATGTACCCCAAAACCTAAATTGCAATAAAATATATTAAATAAAAAAAGAATATACTGTTCTAGCCAGATGTGGTCGCTCACGCCTGTAATCTCAGCACTTTGGGAGGCTGAGGCGGGCAGATCACCTGAGATCAGGAGTTCGAGACCCACCTGGCTAACATGGTGAAACCCGATCTCTACTAAAAATACAAAAAAATTAGCTGGGCATGGTGGCGCGTGCCTGTAATCTCAGCTACTCGGGAGGCTGAGGCAAGAGAATCACTTCAACCTGGGAGGCAGAGGTTGTAATGAATCTAGATGGTGCCACTGCACTCCAGACTGGGCAACAGTGAGACTCCATCTCCAAAAAAAAAAAAAAAAAATATATATATATATATATATGTAGCGCACACACACACACACACACACACACACACACACACACACACACTGTTCTGGTTTAAGTCAGTGAAAAGTAAGTGTTTGTTTTTGTTTTTGTTTTGTTTTGTAGCTGCATAGAAAACCTGTGATTAGGTGTGTTTTTCATAGGCTTCTTAAATCCACATGGAGGTCTTGCTTCCCTCCTGGGTGTATCGTCAGTGGAGAGTAAAATAAGCAGTAAAATGAACTTTTCCCAAGTATAAAAGAACAGACGTTTGCTTTTCACACGTGGAGTGTAAGTGTGGTGTGCTTGCTAGCTGTGACTAAAGAGCATGAAGCTGCATAGGCAGCCATGTGGATGTTGGGATTGCTAACTAGTGGGTCTCCGAGAGAACGAAAATGAAATCCTGTCTTCTGTTTCTTATTCATTCCTCTCTGAGTCCATGGGGATGCAGCATTTTTGAAGGAATCAATTATCCATTTGTTAGTCAGAGGAGCCTTACAAATTATACATTAGCAGATTGATTTCTTGGGTTCACTGTTGGGGGACTGATAGCTTAAGGTGGGATGATGAGGAGTATCAGGGGAAAAGAAGTTGCCACAAAGAACACCATTAAAAGCTGCCTTGGAAATGACCGTGAATTTATTCCTAATTGAAGAGCTGACATAATCTATACTAAGTGTATTTATTTCAGGCATCTTACATTAGGTAATTGATTATCACATGAGGTGTACATGTTGGTAATTTTGCCTTTTCTTTTAAATTTAAGAACTTGAGACCACCTGTCGTGGACTTAGATTTAGAAGGTATGTGCTGGTCCTTGCCCCCTCCTGCTTACTCAGACTTCTTTTTTTATTCCATTAAGGAAACATTTTTGTATGTTCTATAGTGTCAGCTTGACATTATTGATTTTTGAACAAACTCACTTATATTGTCCAGAATTCCAAACATGTCTCCATTAGTAATAAAATTGTAGCTAATGGAAAATGCAGCTGAGGTCATTTCTCTTTGATCTTCTTTTCTCTGGTCTCTTTCTCTTTCACACATTTATTCCAGCATTCTATTTTTGCAAACATACACCCCAAATTGTATGTTTAGGTGTGACGTTTTCTGTTCGTCGCTGTTATGATAAAAGTTTTAGGAAAATCATTCGTTTTAGCTACGCAGAATCTTGTACTGGAAGATTTCCCTCTATGTTTGGGAATATCCTGAATCCTTTCTCTCTTTCCTGGTTTTTTTTCCTTTTCTTTCTTTTTTTTGTCCTATTGATGTTTATAGAAATGGCAGACCTGCGTAAGGCATTTGTTTCTTTTGTAGGAGGAGTGATGGATGCCAGACTAGTTGCCTGCAACATTGACAGCTGTAATATTGAATCCTCTTGTTTATTTGTTCTTTTTAAATGTTACGGAACTGTTACGGAAATGGAATGTGCATAGTGATGGTGCTCAGTTATCACTCAAAAATATGTCTGTATGTTTTTGGAATCACGGTTTTAAATATTAATATTATTCTGGCTTCTTTTTGTTTTTAGATTAATGAATTTGCTACCTTGCCATATTTTAAAACTATCTTCTGATTAGAAACAAAAAAATATTTTTGTGTAGAACTTTAGTAAAACATAGGAGTAACCTAAACAGTAATAGCTTAGCACTCAAATATAACCAATGCTAATATTTGGGAGTATCTGCTTCCAGTCACATAGTTAATACACAAATATTTTAAGTATAGTAATATTCGACTAACCTGGAGTTAACCAGACGTCAAGGTTTGAGAGCACAGTTCTCCCGACAGCCAAATCTACCCAAGGCTTCTGACACATAACTGCAGGTTCTGGGGATTCCCAAAATCACCCGCGTTTGATAGGTAGGAGACTCACAGAACTCATTGAAAGCTGTTATATTCATGGTACTTTATTGTAGGGAAAGGATACAGGCCAAAAATCAGCCAAAGGAAGAGAGAACATATAGGCTACAGCCTGGGATGTTTTCAAATGTAAAACTTCCATTGTTCTAAGAATGTGCTCCCCACCTGTGCCAGGAGGGTGCTAACCGGAGAAGCTCACCTGAGCCTCAGTGTTCAGGATTCTTATGTAGACTCTATTACGCAAGCATGATTGTTGGAAGGTTATTCATGTGGTTAATCTCAGCTGCCATGTTGACTAATACCACTCTGACCCAGAGTCCCCACCCACTACATGATTGGTCTTTTTGCTATGTCCAGATCCCACGCTAATATGATTGGGTACGGCAGGCCTACCCTAATGTCTGGTCTGGCCAGCCTTCTGCCTTTTACCCTGAGGTGTTCCTGTCTGTTACATGGAAGCTAAGGGCAAAGGCTGGCCCGCTCATTGAACAAAGCCAGATACCTTAGTACATAACACCTTTTTGTTAACTTAATTTTTAAAAATTACCATGTAGATGCTTTGCTTTTAGAAATTTAGGTAATTTCTGTTTCTTAGTATCTTACAAAAGATATTTGTTGTGAAAAGGCCTTTGTGAAATAATCTTTTTACTTCTCTTTGATCGTAATAGGTAATGTATATTTTAAAGAATTTTGAGACACATTTTCAAATACCCTTCAGAAACATTTTCCACATTTGAGTTATTACCAGCAGTTTAAGATGAGTATCCTTTTTTGTGCTTCTTTACCAAAACTACTGTTTAAAAAAATGTTTGCTGGTTCTGAAGGTAAAATATATTATTGTTTCAGTTTACTTTTTTTTTTTTTTAAATTAAATTGACTCTTGTTTTTGTTTACCTATAATTTATGCACATTGACTGTTTACTTGGTTTGATTTTGGTGACTAAAAAATTCAAATTTCTTCAAAAATCAAAGAAAATTTTAACAGGTGCAAAGATATTTGAAATCTGCATGGCAAGGAGTAAATATCCTTAACCTATAACGACTTCTTATGAATCAGTTGAAAAGTTATGGACATCTCGAAAGTAAAATAGTTTCTGCTTTTGAATTCATTCTTAGAACTAACAGCCTAAGACTGCAGTTTTTACTGATATATTAACTGGCTTTTCTCTCCAGTTCTCTTTAAAGTGACCCAAGAAATAGGAAATGTTTATACTTTTACTTTGAAATGGAGAAGGGAAGACTGTAGTAAATAATTAGGTGCTAAATAATGTGATCGCATTGATTTTGGGGAGGCATAAATCAAGTATACTTTATAATAATTTAAAGGTAATTGCTAATAAGGTAAAAGTAGATGAACAACATCTGACTCCTGGATAGAAAAGAGAAAAGAATTTGAGTTATATAGCAAAGAATAAAAACCTAGTGGGGAAACATAGAAACTATAAAATAATGTCATGGCTAAGCCAATACTAAATGAAGCAGATATTGTTATTCTTAATAAAAGGAAAACAACCTTATTTTTGAAAGATACATGTTCCACAAAATGATGAAAGTTTAAAATAAAAACGTGAGCAAAATACACAGTAAAAAGCCAAACAAAAATCAAGTGTGTTGTCAGTAGAAATGTGATAAAAACTAGAATTTAGGGCAAAAGAGCATTAAGCAGCAGCGGGCATAGTATATTGATTACATTTACAAGTTAAAAGGAAGATTGAGTATAATCATTGCACCCTTTGATATGCCAAATTATAGGGCATCTAATATCTGGACCAAAATTCATCTGAAATTCAAGGATAAATGAACAAAACTACAATTGGAATAAGAAGTTTTTAAAACCTGTTTTTATTAGTCTTTGATAGATGAAGAAGAAAGCAGTAAGTATGTAGAAAAATTAAATAATATAAATAGCATGATTTAAAAATACATGTTCTGAGCCTAAAATAGAGAATATGAATTATTTTGAAATTATATATTAGGTTACAAAGAGAAATCATTGAATTTCTAAAAATAGATGTTATGCAAACCACATTCACAAACCACAATGCATTCACACTAGACTTTATGAATAACTAGATAAATAGGCAAATACAGCATCACCATCCTGGGAAATGAAACAAAATAAGTTGTTACTTTTCTCAAAAAGGAAATAATTATGGTAGTCACACATTAACTTTTGTCCTTTGGTTTGTGGCCAATGATAAATTGAAAGCATTTTATTATGTGACTGACTAATGAGCAGTTGTAATTATTGGGCAGTATATTCTTGTCTAGAAATTACAAGATGGTGAACAAAATTGTTCTAAAGTAAAAATGGAAAAAATTAAGGAATAATAGTAAGAAATAAAATAGAAAAAAATTAAAGTAAAGCAAATTGATGAAAGTATTGCTTCTGCAGAAAGGCCAGTACAGCTGATAAACATCTGATAGTGATAATCAAAGAAATGAAACAAAATACTTACAGCTGTAAGATAACTGTATATTCACAAATATGAAATAATTTATAGAATTGCTGTTTTAAATGATGTATGTGTAAAACTCATAGAATAGAGCCTGACATGTAATGACCATATAGTCAATATTAACTTAGTAGTAATAGTTTTGCTATATATTATTAGTGGTGTTAACATCGGAGTTATTAAAATAAAGAACAAAAAGTAAAATAAAAGATATTTTCATCACGAATGAATTTGAAATGTGCTGTTTTTTTTTCTTGGAAAATATAAATGACCAGAATAGAATGAGAACATTTGAGTAGCTTGATAATTAAGGTGGGAAAAAAATGGAAAAAAAAAAAACCTTCAAAATTTAAGAAAACCCATTAAAGATGTTAATCTCAGACATTTTCATGGGCAAGTTCTTTTTTATCTTCTTAAATTTTTGATGTTTATTGTGAAATGTAACTTTACATTAAACAGAGAGTCACCAAGCAAAGTCACAAAACTACCACTCTGTTGGAAATAGACCACGTGACCCTTCCTGATCGCAGTGTTCTCTCTTCCCTTCAGAGGTAACCACTATCCTGACCTTCATGGTAATAACTCTCTGACTTCCCTGTTTGTTAATAAACAGGTTGTTAATAAAATAAAACAAGAGTGTGTTAATAACACACTCTAGTTTTGTCTATTTTTGTATGTCGTGTAAATGGAATCACACATTATGTGTCAAGAATGAGGAAAATATGCTTTTTGTGATTGCTGCTCCTGGAATAAAACTGTCAAGCAAATGTTAAGTCCTCTCAGGAAAAACATATAAGACTTTATTTAGAGATACTGAATAGTGCCTAAATAAGTGGAGAAATGTTCCATGTTTGTGGATTAGAAGATTCAGTATTATAAAGATAACAAAGGGAGAGTTCTCAGCATTTTACCGTTAAGTGCAGTATTTTCCTAACCATTCAGAAGATACCCTTTCAGAGATTGAAGAATTTTTCTACTAAAAGTGTGCTAAAAGTTTTTTTTTTTAACATAAATGGATATTGAGTTTCATTAAAAACTTCCTGCATTCATTGAGATAATTCTATGATTTTTTTCTTTTCTCAATATAGAAAATTAACATTCATAAGCTAAATCAGCTTTATTTTTGGAATAAACTTGTGTTTTTGCTATAGGCTGGCTTTGTTTGTTAATAGTTTCTTTAGGATTTTTTCATCTATGGTTATGGGTAAGATTTACTTGGAATTTTTCTTTCTCCTAATATTCTTGTTGCATTTTGTTGTTACAAGGTTCTTCTGGTCTGGTAAAATGGGTTGAGGAGCATTTCTTTTTTATTTTTTTCTCTGGAAGAATTTATGTTGAATTGGAATTTTTTATTTGAACATTCATGAAGTTAATATACTAGTGAGTGAGTTTGAAAATAAATAAGTAAATTATATATTAAGATAGTGGCAAGCGCTGAGGAGACAAAACAAAAGCAATGAAGGAGTTATGAAATGTTTGGGTGAAATGTTGAACTTTTAGATTGGTTGGCCAGAGTCTCACTGAGAAGATGATTACCAGTGCACAGTAGGTGGAAAAGCACTCCAGTCACAGGGTGGACAAATGCAAAGGCCTTAAGGCTGTAGAAGCAGCAAAACGTCTTCAGGACTGGAGAAGAGAGAAGCAAGGGGAGAGAGGATGAGGTCAGAAGTTGGAGGGAGGGCAAGGGCCAGATAATTTAGGACTGTCAGGTCATAGTAAAAATTTTGGCTTTTTTTCTTGAGATAGGAGGCCATTGGAGGGTTTTAAACAAAGGAAGGACTCTTATTAACCTCTTAACAGTGTCACTGTGCAGGCTGTTGAGGATAGATTTCTAGGAGAATTGTGGCAGGAGAAAGTCACCTAGTTAGGAGACCATTATGATAATCCATACTGGAATGATGGACCAGGATTGCAGTTGTAGGGGGTGGCAAAAGGTGGTCAAAGTCTGGATAAATTTCATCAGAAGAGGTGGAAATGAAGACGGAAATCAAAAGTGACTTGAAAGTTTTTGCCCAGAGCGACTAGAAGAAGGTATGCAGAAAGCATTGACCGAGGTGGGGAAGACATCAGGATGAGCCCTTTCCAGAGAGGGAATATCGAGATTTTGGTTTTGGATATGTTTTAGACGTACAGACGTAAAATCAACCATCTTAGATATTGGTCTGGAATAAGGAGAGAACCAGCCTGGAAGTAAAAATGCAGGAGTCATTCCATGGCCTGGAGAAAATATTGATGTTTTGAGTATAGATTTAAAAAAGAAGAGGTGTGAGGACTGAACCATGAGATGTGGAAGCCAGAAGTTATCAGTGGTGCTACATGCTCCAATTAGGTGAAGTAAGTTAGGATTGAACAAGGACCATTACGTTTAGCAACATTGGGGTCATTTGATCTTAAAATTCAAAGAATAAATATTTGAGAAAAGCCCAGAAAATGTGAAAAATTGTGACTGAGACTTACTTGATATCAGAATGTACTATGTATACCTTCTATAATTAAATCAGTGCTGAATTGGTATGGGAATGGACTGAGTCCACAATTGAAAACTCAGAATGTTATGTCAACATATGTACATACTTACTCTTCAGGAGTAGAAGGTTGAGTATTTAATGAACGGGGCTAGCACAACTGGGTATTCATTTGTAGGAAAATAAAATGAATTCTGAAATATGAAAGACTTAAATATAAGAATAAAGTAATAACCATTATACAAAAAATAGGAAACCACATATACAATGTCTGGATAAATATTGTACCTCATACCTAAACATAGAAAGCAGCTCTTATAGATTGACAAAACAACAAACACGTCAATAGGAAAAAATGAGTAGGAGAAGTGGACAAGCAGTACAGAAGAGCAGATTAATTGGCCAATAGACCTAAGAAAAATGCTTAAGTTTATTAGTAGTCAGGGAAATGAATCAATGAATATTGATCGTTGGCAGAAAAAAAAGTGAAAAAAAAAAAAAAACCTTCTATTGCTAATAGAGGTGTGTGGGAAAAAGGATTCTATTACCTTAGAGGTATGATATTTCCCCCCATAATGTTGCTAATGTGATGGCACAAGTGGTTTCCATTCAGTGAGAAACATGTTGTAATAGAAACTTTGGTTTATTTGCACTTGGGATACTATTGTGTGGCCTAGCCCTTAGCACTGTGGCTTTAGACCACTCGCAGAAATTCTTGAAGCCTCCTTTTCCTCATTGTGAGGTGGAGATAACGAGCCTTAGCTGACTACTTTCCTCTGGGGTTGAATAACAGATCATGTGATGCCAGGTCTTTGGAAATGATATAATGTGATTTAGAGAATATTAGGATAGGTCATGAGCTTTTCAGTACCAGAGTCCAAGAATAAATTACATAAGCATGTATATAGAAAGAAAATCTACTGAACGTAATTTGCAGTAAAGGAGAGCCTTGTAAAGAAGGCTTGATGTCTTAGTTGCTTTCATCATTGGGTCTCAGTTTTCTAAGCATAGAACAACGCTGTCCAGTAGAACTTACTGCAGTGCCGATGTTCTCTGATCTGTCTGCTTTCTGATACTAGTCACATGTAGTCGTTCAACACTTGGCATGTGTTAGTGCAGCAGAGGAACTGAATTTTTAAGTTTTATCGAATTTTAATTTAACTATCAATTTTAAGGGCTACAGTACCATATTGGACCGGAAACCTAGGCTGCACACACTTAATAAATCATAATTTGAGGCAGCTTACAACCAGTTGCCAAAAAAATTACAATCAAGGGTATGTGGAATTTATATTTACCAAGACTAAAATGGATACTTTTAAAATGTTGTTTGATGAACCCAAGATCCGAATGAGGAAACTACTAACAAAAGATATTCAATTTGCAGAAGGAATTCATTCAAAGACTCTAGAAGTTGAATTCAGACTTAGCCAGAAGTCCAGACATGCTGACCTAGGTGCCTTCCCAGATCCGCTTTTGCTTTCTCTGTAGATTCCTTGCTGCCCCGTGCAGTGTTCTTCATTCCTCAGGTTGTAGCCCTGGCTCCTCTCTTTTCTCTGATTTGATTCCCTGCTATGAGCTTCAGTTTATTCTTCTACAAAATTGATCAAATATCTATCTTCAAGGACCTTTCCTCTTCTAACATTCTAGGAACTTTAAGGAGCCAGTTTATTTTTCATGGACTGCATCTCAGGGGTGTTGCTTGTGTGGTGACTTAGGGATCGAGATGAGAAGGGATTCTGTAGCCAGCAGTCTCATCCGGCACATGGAAATGTCTTTCAATAGCATCAATCAGTGGGTGGCCTTTTTGAGGTCTGGTGTGCCCTGACCTTTGCCTACTTGCTGTGAGATATTTTCCAGTTGAAGATTCCACATTCAACTTTGTATATACATTTATATTTATTTTATCAACAAGACAAACCATTTAAGGCTAAATATTTTTAAAAACTACTTTGCAAGCTCATGTTGTGTAGCTGCTGTAGGCTTACTTTTCTTCTCATAGTTTGTTTCTACTGCGCTTTATTTAAGATAGTTGGAAACCTGTTATTTAAGAAGAAAACAAAGAGCTTACTATGTTACAAAGAGCAAAGACATTTGATTGTTGATATATATTTTCCTGAAGTTTTACACACCTTTTTTCTTTTTTCTTTTTAGAGTCCTGTGAAGATAAATCAGATTAGCTTGGATGAAAGTGGAGAGCACATGGGTGTGTGTTCCGAGGATGGCAAGGTACGGCAAGGATGTGGTCGCGCTGAAAGTTCTGCTCCGGTGCCAGCCCCAGGTGATCGGAACAGCACCTTGCTTACTGTATACCTGCATTAAGACAACCTTGATTATTCTGAGTATTGAACTTGCTTCTGATTGGTCATAATTAAAGTAAAATATATTTTGCACAAATATGCCTTAGGAAAAGTAATTACAAGAATGTCGATAATGTAACTAGTATTAAGCTGATTAACAGCTGTGGCAGGGTGACGTGTCACCTTAATCATTACTACTGTGCCACTGCTACTTCAGTGACTAGTCTGCAGTTCCTGCAAGACAGTAGTTTAATGCTTTTTTGCCATAAATCCACAAAATTGGATTTTGTGGGCTTGATTTCTGTGGGCCAGTGGTTTTCATTTTCACACACAAGTTATGAATGTTTCTCCTGAATTATAGAATCTTTTGATAAGCAATCATAGTTTATAGGAAGAATAAAGTGTCTTACAATGGCCACATTAAATAAATGTAAAATCAATATATGTACAGTTTTCTAAAAACCTGGCACCTACTTCCTCAACCAAGGACATACATCATTTGCGCAGTATATAACTAACAGTTATCAGTGCTTCTTGCCGATGTTGAGCTGTGACATTTAATGGTTGTGGTGATTGATTTTCCACTTGTAAGAATGTCTTTTTTGTTTTTAAGTCAGTGGAAATCTTTTCTAATGTTGGTTTGCAGTGATAAAATTCTAATGCACAGTGTATTTAAGCTACTTTTCTAAAATAACAGTTTGAGAGAGTACATCAAGAATCATTATAGATCTTTACATACTCCTTAGTGAGTAAAGCAGATTTCCTAATCTAATTTTGTATTTTTTATGTGCCCTAGTTCAGCGGGCCATTAACATGGATAAATTAAAAGCAGTATACTCAGTGTAAAAGAAATATACCCATTTAATGTGTTAACAAAAAGCAACATGAAGTCTCTTGACGTACAAGAATGCATTTTATGTGTCTAAGCCTAATGTTTCCCAAAGAGTCTTCTGAAACAGTAATTGGAACACTAGTGCTTTTCAGAAGGCGCTGCCAGATTTTATAGTACTTTCAGAAATTCTGAGATTGTCATGATTATCAGAGAGAGATGAGGGAGGAGTTGGTTTGTGCAGAAATTGAGAAGAATTATCCACACCGCCAAAGCATTTTTTGTGTTCATGTATTTGTAAAGAAAGATAATCTTCCTTTTGTTTTTTTAAAGGTGAGGAATTCCTTTTGGGCTAATATCAATTTAATGGAATTAATTTGTTGCAAGGTAGTACTCAGTTTTTAAAAAATTGGAAATGAATTTTTACTAAGTACATCATCTAGGAATTTTTAGAGCTTTAAATGTTCAAGAATTATTATTTAATGCACCAAAGTGGAATATTTTAGCTATTCCATCTGGTGGATAAGATGAACCTCAGAAACCTCATGTACCCTTCTTGTCAAACACCTTTGGTCTCCTAATTTGGCAAAATTTATAGCTGCCATATTTTGGTGTGGATCCATGATTTATTTTGAGAAATTGTTTTCCCGTATTTTTATTAACATTGACAGAATCGAAACGAAATCTCTTAGTACACATACTTATATGTGAGCCCCCCCCTTACCATGGTTAGTCAGTGTTGTGAAAGTTGAGAAGCTAGTGTAGGATGACCTGGTAAAGTGGTTAGTGATGATAAAAAACATAAAGATAGTACAAAAACAAATTCCAGATACCTAAATCCAATGCATCTTCAAATAGGTTTTGTGGATATTTTTCCTTTCTTCAGTGTGTCAAGACTCCTAGATAAATAATTATTTATTAGGTTATTTCAAGGATAACCTTTGATATTTGCATTCAGTTTTCAAGTCATAATTCCAGCACTTGTTTAAAATGTACTCCTTTTATTCAGCTGGTGCTCATTTTCAATCTTTTTTTGTCATGACTTTTCTACACTGGAGTTCTACATTTTGAGACATACACATCAATCGTGTGTGTGTGTGTGTATTCAGTTTCAGTTTACTAGCATATGTTTTTAGAAAACTTTTGGGATAAGTAGATACAAGGTTTATTTTGGGATCTCTTGCATATGTTGCTTTCATATGTAAACTATAATTTAGTACAAAATTCTGGGTTGGAATATTTTCTCTCAAAAGTTTGGAGATGTTGCTCCCTTTTTTTCTGACATCCATTTTTGTAGACATGTCTGAAGCCAGCCTGCTTTTATTCTTTTCTAAAACCTTTACCATCTGTTTTGGACCTGCCTTGGAGCTTGGGCTAATAGTAATTACAACAAGAACAACGGTAATACATGGTCTGTGTAACTCCGTTTGCTAAGTTATGTCTAGTTGTGGTCTCTTCATTAATTTTGTCTGGAGCACAGTCCTTCTGATCCGTATACTGAAGTATTGTTTTTATTTCAGAAAAGTTCGGTTATAATTTTGATGATTGTCTCAGTTGCATTTGTTTTCATTTCTTCAAAGAAATTCAGTAATATAAAGCTGAAGGCAATATCTTAGAGGCTAAGAGCATAGCTCTGTATTCCAGCTGCCTGGGCTGGCATTCCCACTCGCTGTTTGAAGTTGGGCATGTTACTGGGCCAGGAAGTGCCTCGCTCTCTTCAACTTGGCAGCGGGAGGCCCCTGAAGAGCGTTGTGAGGTGCGGGGTATGGTGAGCTGTCAGTTATGTATTAATTGTTTTTATTGCTAACCATTTGTTTTTAATCCATTGCAGTCTGGCCTCTTCTGTCTCCCATTCTTGTACCTGAACTTTCCAAAGCAGGAGGGTGAATGGTTATTTACCCTTCTCCTCCTTTTGGCAGTACATAGGTTGTATGGAAAATTGTTCATTCATATCGTGGGACGTCTCACACATATAGTTTGCTTTCTCATTTTTAGCCTTATATTTCTGTGTAGTCAGGGAGAATTTCTCTATTTGCTTATTCCCTTTGCTGGTTCACTTTTCTTCCAAAGTGAGTTTTGTGTCTTACTACTTCTTGGATTACATTTTTATTCCATTTTGCATTTTTAATATTTCTGAAATCTTTCCCAATTCTGTTTTTATATCAGCCTGATATATATATAATCTTTTAAAAATCACAACTTGTTATATGCCATAGAGTGTCAGGTGGTGTTGTCTAGTGGTTGGCAGTGGAATTGTCCTGTCACTTTTTAGCTGTGTGATGTCTGGTAAGTTATTTATACCTCTCTATGCCTCAGTCCATTTCTTCCCCTGTAACCTGAGGATAATAACAGTACCCACTTAATTATTAGGAGGATGAAATGAGTTAATATATATAAATTGCTTGGAATAGAACCTAGAACAGAAGAATCACTTAGTAATTGTGAGCCATTACTATAGTCATTGCTGTCATCTTCCTATTTTTCTGCTCCACGTTTATGGAGGTCTGGTCTTCTTATTGTGGTTGCCAAACAGTTTTCTAGTTTTTTTTTTTTTTGGTTTCTGGTTAATATTAAGATATTTCTTAAAGCATAGGTTTTCTTCCACTGAGTCTTTGGAATGTTCTGCAGGACTTTTTAAATAGACCTTTCCTATGGTTTTGTTTGATTGTTTATCCATTCCAGAGCAGGGAAATCTCTTTCTGAACCTGGGTTAGCAAACAGACTGTCTAACTTGCCCTTGCCATTATTTTGGGTGTTTTAGAATCACCTTCTTAGTTGAGTAATAGGGGCCCTAAACTGAGTTCAGTTTCCTGTAACTAGATAAAGGCAGCTTTCTGGGGGAACTAGAAACTTCTGTCATCATTCTCTGGTCTCTGATAGCCTGTGTGGAGAATATGAAAAGCAGCAATCTTGACTACCAGAGTCCCTGAAGCTGCCAGTGGAGGTATGCGACAGTTTACATGATTACCCTGTTGTGATTTTTAATGTGTTGTTTGGAAGTGGAAATTTGAGAGAGGCTGTTACAAGGGAAGTCTAATTGAGAAGGTCCCATAGCATTCTGGCCACCTCTGTCATAGTCTCTCTGCATCAGGGCTGTTGCCCGGTATTCTGGTTGGCAAATACATAGAGTTTCATGCTAAAGTGCAGAATGATTATATGCCTTCCTGCTTCATGAGGGTAGGTTTTCTCTGTTTTGGGTAATAAAACACGTACCACATACTTCTAAGGCACTCACATGGCTCTCTGGTTTGTAGCTAATGAGAACTCCCCGAGGACTTTGCAGGAGATTGACTCTATGGCCAAGTCTTACGAATTTTCTCTTTTTCTTCATTAGGTATTTTGTTAGCAGGTTCAGGGAAGTTGTTAGGACTGCTATAGGAGATAGCATTTTCAAAAGGGTCCTCTCTTGTAACCTTTAATTATGTGTTTCTTTTCTTTGTCTTTTTTTTTTTTTTTTTGAGAAAGAATCTTGTACTGTCGCCCAGGTTGTAGTGCAGTGGTGCAGTCTTGGCTCACTGCAGTCTCCACCTGGTGGATTCAAGCAAATTATGTGTTTCTTATCTCAGATAAGCTCTTCCCAAAAGCCAAGGGATTCCCTTCACAGATAAATGTGATTTTCACTGACAAAATGGCAAAATAAATAAAGAGGAAGAAAGAGGGGAAGTAAATGAGAATTGTTTGGGATGTTAGCTTTAGTAGTATAACGTGACCAGCTAGCTTGGCATGTCACAGTAGTGAAATGAACCGAAACATTGAAGGTTTTACATATTACCCTTGTGCTAATACTGATAAAGCTTATGAGATTTGTCTTGTGAAATTATATGTTTTCCATGTTGAAATGGAATATAAGAACAGTTGAGGAAAATATTGCTCAGACAAACATACTAATAGAAACTGACCAGAGAGTTCTATTCTTCATTTGTCACCTTCAGCAGTTACTCCTCCAGCCCCTACTGTGGGTATAATAGTGACATATTTGCTTCTGGAGAATTCTCAAGGATAATGATGTGAATCGGTGTTTGTTTACTACAAACTTGTTTGATATGTTCTCTTTTTTGTTTCTTCTTCTTTATTACTATATTATTATGCCTTCAATATGCATTTTTAATTTTTTTTTTTTTTTTGAGATAGAGTTTTGCTCTTGTTGCCCAGGCTGGAGTGCAATGGCGCATTCTCGGCTCACCGTAATCTCCACCTCCTGGAGTCAGGCAATTCTCCTGCCTCAGCCTCCCGAGTAGCTGGGACTACAGGCGTGCGCCACCGTGCCCAGCTAATTTTTGTATTTTTTGTAGATACAGGGTTTCACCTTTTTGACCAGGATGGTCTCGATCTCTTGACCTCGTGATCCACCCGCCTCGGCTTCCCAAAGTGCTGGGATTACAGGCTTGAGAAGATTATTTTTAAAAGATTGCTTGGATATGTGGAATCAGAAAGAGGGGAATTAGTCAGAGAAGCCACCACTTAATGTTGTCAGGCTAAGGCCGTCCCTTAGCACCTGTCACCATGACAGGTATAATCTTGCAAGTGGACCCAAATTCTCAGGACCATGACCAAGGTTTCCTATATTCTGAGGCATTTTTGAACTGTCAAAAAATCAATTTAAAATAAACAAATTCATATTTATTATTTTTCATAAGAGGTATGATTTTTAACTCACCTTGATTTTAAAAAGAGGCCGAGACGGGTGGATCACGAGGTCATGAGATCGAGTTCTTCATTTTCTTATTGTTTAGTTGTATGGGTTCTTTGTACATTTAAAGTAACAGTCCTTTATTAAATATATTTTTGCAAATATCTTTTTCAGTCTGTGTCTTGTCTTCTCAGTCACTTGCTAGTGTCTTTCACAGAGAACTTTTCAATTTTAATGAAGTCTAACTTATCAACTTTTTTCAAAGATATTTTATCAAAGGCACAATCAATGAGAGTCATCACCAGACCCAATATCATCTAAATTTTCTTCCATGTTGTCTTCTAGGAGTTTTGCGGTTTTGTGTTTCACATTTAAATCTATGATCTATTTTGGGTTAATTTTTCTGAAGGGTGTAGAGTCTATATCTATATCTGGATTTTTTCGTGTGCATGTTTTATATGCAGTTGTTCCAGAACCATTTAGTCTCCTCAGACTATCCTGTTTCCCATCAGATTGCCTTTACTCCTTTATCAAAGATTTTTTTACTATTTGTATAAGTCTCTGTGTGCACTTTCTGTTCTGTTCCACTGATCAATTTTTCTATTATTTCGCCAATAACCCACTCTCTTTATTGCTGTAGCTTTACAGCAAGTCTTGAAGTTGAATAGTGCCAGTCCCCCAACTTTGTGCTCCTTCAATATTGTGCTGGTTGATTTAGATATTTTTGCCTTTCCATAGAAACGTGAGAATCAGTTTATCAATACTCACAAAACAATATACTGGGATTTTATTGGGATGACGTTGAATCTATAGTCAAATTTGGGAAAGTTGATATCTTACCAATATTGAGTCCTCCTCTTTGTGAACATGAAATACCTTTCCAGTTATTTAGATCTTCTTTGATTACTTTCATCATAATTTTCTAAGTTTTTCATAGACCTTGTACATATTTTGTTAGCTTTATACCTAAGTATTTATTTTTCTCATGTTAATTAAGTGGTATAGTGTTTCTAATTTCAAATCCCAATTTTTCATTGCTAGCATATAGGAAAGCAGTTGACTTTTCTATATTAACCTTGCATCCTGCAACCTTGCTGGAATCATTTGTTACTTCTGGAAAGTTTGTTTGTTTGTTTTTGTCAGTTCTTTGAGATTTTGTACATAGACAATCATGTCATCTGTGAATACTGACAGTTTTATTTCTTCCTTCTCAATCTGTGTATAATTTCTTTTCTTATTGCATTGGTTAGGACTTTCAATACAATGTTGAAAAGCAGTGGTAAAATGGGACATTTTTGCCTTGATCCTGATCTTAAAAAGAAAACATCCAGTTTCTCATGAATAAGTATGACGTCAGCCGTAGGTTTTTTTATAGATAATTTTTCTCAAGTTGAGGAAGTTCCCTTCTCTTGCTAGTTTTCTGAGAGTTTTTATCAATTGAAGGTAGATTATCAAATGCTTTTTCTGTATCTATTGATATGATTATGGGATTTTTCTTCTTCAGCTTGTTGATGTGATGAATTACCTTAATTTCTTTTTGAATATTGAACTAGCCTTGCATAACTGTAATCAATCCTTGCTGATCATGGTATATAATTCGTTTAATGTATTTTTGTATTCTATTTGCTAATATTTTGTTGAGGATGTTTGCAACTATATCCATGAAAAGTGTTAGTCTATAGTTTTCATTTCTTGTAATGTTTTTGCCTGGTTTGGGTTCTAGGGTAATGCTAGCCTTATAGAATGTGTTAGCAACATTCCTTCTCCTTCTGTCTCCTTGCCTACCCCAAGACAATGAAGACTTTCTTTTATATTTCCTGGTAGAATTTATATATTTAGCTTTTATATTTTATATGTGGGTCCCTGATTCACTTTAAGTTAGTTTTTTGTATGAAATGGGGTATGAAATCGGGCACAATGGCTCACGCCCGTAATTCCAGCACTTTGGGAGGCTCAGGCGGGTGGATCACCTGAGATCAGGAGTTCAAGACCAGCCTGGCCAACATGGCAAAGCCCCGTGTCTACTAAAAATACAAAAATTTGCCAGTCATGGTAACACGTGCCTGTAATCTCAGTTACTCGGAGACTGAGGCAGGAGAATCACTTGAACCTCTGAGGCAGAGGTTGCAGTGAGCCAAGATTGCATCACTGCACTCCAGCCTGGAGGTGATGGAGCAAGACTCTATACAGAAAAGGAAAGGAGAGCAGAGAGGAGGGGAGGGGATGGGAGGGGAGGGGAGGGGAGGGGAGGGGAGGAGAGG